>JARQOC010000172.1:0-126072 GCA_033576535.1 Allobates femoralis | reverse complement strand
TGATTGATGTTTTTAAGCTCATGATCAACCATACAATTCCAGAGATATGAGCTTTATTATTTGGTGCTAATTTTTCTGGTCTTTACCAAGGGGTGTGACCCACATAATTCTCTTAGGGTGTGTTTTTAGGCTGCACCACCCCCCCCTTCACAAAATGTAGCCAGGTAAAATATCCGATGCACCTACCAGACAGCTGCCAGCTTCACTGGTAGGCAACACAAGTGTACGAACACCGATGCTCAATCCCCTGCAACCCAAGCATGGGGGCGGCTGTAGCGCCTGCGTCCAGCCATGCTGACAAGGAGGAGACTGGTGGTATTCATGGATACAAGGCTACGACCAGGGCATCAGCCACACAGGTCTAAGTGAAGCAAAGTGTCAGAGCTCAGCCTATTGGTCACACCCAACTAAAAAGTGGGACGCTCTGCACCAAATACATGCATCACTGTGACAGGCGCCAGCCAGAGGGCTCAGCCTCAACTTTGGTGAGTTTTTTTTTGTAACATTATGTCCTACTTCGGTGACTTTTGCACCACCCCCTTCATAAAGCCCATAACAATTAGGGCTATATGAAAAGACCAATATCTATGGAACCGTATGGCAGAGATTTAAAAAGCAAAAAAACAGAATAAGCAGGGAAACAGCAGGAAAAAATAAGCGCAAAAACTGGTTATTTTAGATCTGGTGACATGTCCTCTTTAATAATAATAATAATAATAATAATAATAATAATAATAATGGATAATAATAATAATAATAATAACAATGTGAAAAGGAAAAAAAAGTTTTAAATTGAAAAGGCTGGTGCTGAACTCTGTTGTAAAGCAGGCGAATGTATAATACTTGTGTCAGTAGCATGGAGTATAATATAACATTTTATTTCTTCCATTGTTGATTATTTGAATAGGTTTCCCAATTTAGGGATTCTTCATGTAACAAAGAAAAAAGTGATTGAGATTCTTGAGATGCGCATGGTGGATGCTTTTAAGAAGGGTTATAATGCTGGACTCTTAGTGCACTCTGAGTTAAATTATCCCTATTCAGCGGACAGGCCGTTGACAGGTCAGTCACACCTGATGCATGGAAATGTTTGTTTGCAAAATGTATGTTGTCCTTAGGCGGCCGTCACACGCATCAATTTAATGCATGATATCGCTTAAGCGATCTGCTTTTTGATCGCTTAAGCGATATCGTTTGTGCATCGCTGTGTGCAATCAAGCGATTTTACACTGTAAAATCGCTTGATCGTTAGATCGCAGATTTGTGAGCCGGAGCTCATATCAAGCGATAATCGCTTGATCAATCTGCATCATCTTGGTGTGTGACACCACGATGAACGATCTCCAAGCGGCAGAGCCTATGCTGGGAGATGGTATCTATGGTAAACGTCGGGTTACTAAGCGCCGCGCGGCGCCTAGTAACCCGATGTGTACCATAGTTAACAGCGATCTCGCTGGTCCACATCGCTGGTGAGTCTGTCTGTGTGACAGCTCACCAGCGATGTAAGCGATATTGTTAGCGATCGCGCGTGCACGTGATCGCTAACAATATCGCTATCGATATTGATGCGTGTGACGGCCGCCTTAGGCCGGTTTCACATTAGCATTTGGGACATATCTGTCTGAGTCTAGAGATGCAGACGGATGCCCAAACGCAGACATACTGATGACAACGGTGCGTTTATTCTGCGGATTTGTACTGAGAAGAATCTCCATAGGAAATCATTATAATATGTTCGCCCCCCCATAGAGAGAGATATCTGTCCGTGCGTTTACTTGCGCTGACATCCGGATACCAATGCAGCTCCATTGGATTTAGTGTAAGAATTATGTGCTTCAGGATGCTTGTGTATAAACCAAGCACCCTCAAATGAATAAAAAATGCAACAAGTTGTGTTTTCACCAGCCACAGAAAAAACGCACTCAAACGCATGCATCCGTTTGTCAACGCATCCACCATGCGTCCCCATGTTAACCATAGGGACGAAGTACGGATCCGTAGTCGTACACACTGAGACGGATGCCAATGCAACGCATGCAAACACCAGTGTGAAACCGGCCTTATGGTGTTGATCATTTTATATTGCCACAGTTGTCAGCATAGAACTGTAAATCCAGTATTTTACCGTTAATTTTCTCACTGAAAAGAAAAGTCTTTATATATTGGGATAGTATGGATTATTATTCCGTTATGAGTTTGCAAATTTCATACTATATACAAATCTGTTTCTTCTACTGTAGCAAACCATTAAGTCTTAACATCCATCTGTTAGTGATCTATTAGATGGGTAATGACCAATTAAACCTCGTTCTCTAGTACATCGATAGAGTCTGTATGTTTAACATTTATGACTAAGGTCCTATTTATACAAGCTACAGTGGCGACCAAAAGTTTTGCTTTTTTTTAAAGTGTGATTACTCTTGTCTGGTTGTTATTATGCCACTTTCCTGGTGATGAATTGAAACAGCACAAAGTTGGTATCATGTAAGACCTTATTTTTTAACTATAATGTTTTTGAATATATGTATGGTCATTTAATTAAAGAAAACTGGCTGCCAAAAGTTTGGAATATACTATTCATTGGTCACAACATAGAGAATAATTCAATGTTTCCAATGCCGTAACTTAGTATTTTGTAACATAACCCCTCGCTTTAATTAATGCACCACACCGCCCGGGCATTGAAGCCACAACAGTATTCAAGACATCATGAGGGATTTTACTCCATTCTATTTGCAAATCTGCAAACAATTCATCTTTCTTGCTATGGGTACAGACCTCAACTCGTCGTCCTAACTCATCCCAAAGGTGCTCTATAGGGTTTAAACTAGGTGATTGGCTTGGTCATTCCAACAGGCAAGCACTCTCCTTTGCTAACCTTCCGACTTTGGTTTTACTATGTGGCAGCATTACTTTCTCCAGTATATTCTTGTATAAGGTAGCATTCATATTTCCATCAATTCTATGCAGAGGGCCAATGGCAGGTGCAGAAAAGCAGCCCCAAACCATTACATTGCCACCACCATGTTTCACTGTAGGTGTTTAGCACCTTACATCAATACGTTTTCCAATTGGACAGTATATATCATGCTTTATTCATAACCAAACAGATTGAACTTGGACTCATCCGACCACAACACCTTAGACCAATCTGTCTTTTTCCATTGGCTGTGTTCTTTGGCAAACTCAATTTGGACCTTCCAGTTTTGTTGCAAAGATAAAAGGCTTCTTGACTGGAACTAGTGCATTCAATCCAACTGATCTTAGCAGTCACAGCACAGTTTGGTGACTCACTTTGACCTCATAGTATTGGCCCATTTGACATTTCACTCTAAGAACAGTTTAATTCCATATCTACTTCTTTTTGGCTTTTACATGACTTCACCCTTGGAATAATAAGCTTCCTAACATCTGGTGACAAATTTGGCTTCGTCTTTGTCATGTTTTGTCACCGAAAAACACATAAACAAAAAAAAGAATACATTTTTAGACAAAATTACTCTAACCATGACAAAATATTCAAAACATTTGGCCCAGCAAATGTGGAAATCTAACACATAAAAGGATAAAACAATGTCAGACATAATTTTCATCCTTAGAGCTGATGAGCATTTGATTCCAGTTTACTAAAATCATCAAGAAAATGTCATCACAAGAACCAGACAGAAGTAATCACACTTTTAAAAAAGATGCAAAACGTTTGGTCGCAACTGTAGCTACGGCCATCATACAACCTATATACAATATATATTGGCGGCAATTTAGTTGCCTATTTACATGGGCCAACTATAGTTCTATGTGCAAAGAATAATCATTAATATGATTGTCCTATGCACATATATAATTTTCGGCTTACATGTCCTGTTTACATTGGACGTTGTGCTACAAAAAATAATTATTTTAATACCGGCAAGTACAATCTAATGCAATCATCTGACGAACAAGAGAGTCTTGCTCCTTCATCCGCTGATTACCAACAGGAGCTTTAAAGGGATTGTCTATGCTTGGTCCAAAACTCTTCAGTCACTCGCTGTGACTAGCCACTGCAGGCCACTGAAACGTGACATTGTTCTGTGTGCGTGCTGTCATGATATTCTGGTATTCCCAGTGGAAGTTGACAGTCGCATAGCCGTATATGTCACTGTCAGACTTGCAGTCACGTGTCAATGAGATGTGTTGGACTTCTCTCAATTAATTTTAATGGAACTCATCTTGGGACGATAAATCTCTAAACCGCATACTTACAGTAATGTGACCGCCTGCAAATAACTAGCAATACCAAAGAAATGTGGCAGCGTGTGCACTGCATGCTGTCACAATACAGTAGTCTGCAGTTACACAGAGTGACTGCAGATTTTTATCCCAGGAGCCAACAACTCCTTTAACCTTCGTCTGGCTGAGTAGGTACAATTGTAACTATTCCGTTTTAAAATTGCAATAACTTTTTTTTTTCGAAAAGTCGTAGAGGGCTGAAATTTTGTGACATCTTTGCAGTTTTGGTCCAGAATATATTGGCCAAATTTCAATAAAATATCTCCACCCCCTTCCGAGATAAGGGGTCGAGATATTTAATATAAAATTATGCAGCCTGACAAAGGTTAAGTATTTATTTAGTAAGTGTACATGAGTCTCCCAAGATAATACATCTTTAGTGCTCTTTTCATTTGCATAAACTGGATTTTATTTTATTGCTTACACATGTTGTGTGTTTTATTTGTAGAACGGGAAAGAGAGCTAATTCGACAAGCAGCTTATCAACAGTCAAGAGACATTGATCTTAGTGTGGTACGACTGATGTTCACTGCTTTCTTGCCAGATAGTAATGGGGGTTTCACTAGACGACTTGAACCTGTCATGTCAGTTCCCATATTTGACAGCAGTAAGTCATTTTCTGTGGCTGTTATTAAATTGGTGTCCTCATGCACAGTATCCTGGAATTAAGGCTTCTTTATAGCACCACTCCAGTGTGGCTTTTTCTTCTGAACTGGAGTGATGCTCTAATTCATAGTCACCTACCTGCCGTCTTATACTCACCCTCTGGTGTCTTCATCTTTTACCAACGCCACTCAAATCTCATGGCAACATCTCGTTATTGTAACTTCTGACTGTCCAGAAGCTAGAAATTACATCACTAGCTCTCAATGCAAGTCTATGAGAGCAATAACAAGGTACCCATTGTATTGATTTGTAACCTTTGAGGCACTGGAGCAGCCAGCAGATCACAAACTGGAGAAAACCAGCACAGATAACAGATGAAGATGGTGGCAGGTGATTATAACACAAGGGGCAGGTGCCTTAGATTAAAAGCACCACTCCAGCAGTGAAATAAAAATAAAATGGTGGAGTGGAAAGTTATACACCTTTATTGATCATTGTTCACAATGGATTTTAGTTCATTTACATCCAGCCGGTTAATAACTTGTGACGAAACTTTGTAACATTAATTCACATCTTGTTAAATAGATTGTATCACAATCTGTTTTGATCTCACATCTCCAGTCATCTCAACAATGGGGTTGCACCGTGCACCATTCAAATGGAGCGGTAGTGAAACATGCTCAACACCTCTCCATTCATTGTGTGTGAAACTGAATTGCCAAAGAAAGTTCAGCTTTGTACTCAGCTATCTCCAGTGGTCTTTTACACGATGCACCATTCCAAACAGGACATGTCAGAGCCCTGTTCTTTAATGTTAACAGTATGACCAGCACTCCAAGTCATCAACCAGGGTGCACGCTATATGGCTGATAATGCTAGACAGACCTTCACATGAGAGAAAATAATAGCATAATAATAGCATAAATATATACTCGAGTATAAGCCAACTTTTTCAGCACATTTTTTTGCTGGGAAAGCCCCCCTCGGCTTATACTCGAGTGAGGATACCTCAAGTGTGCACTGCTGTAAGTAAAGGGAGGCAGCTTTGGAGCTGTGACCAAAGGCTGGAGCAGGCTGCAGCTGCAGCCAGTGAGCACGTGGGCCTGCTGTTTAGGCTAATGTAATATTCACTGCATCCACCTGTCCATCACCTCTCAGCACTGAAGCCGGCGCTGAGAGGTCGGCGGATGGTGCGGCACATATTACATTACCTTAAGTAGCCGACCCACATGATCACTGGTTGCAGCTGCAGCCAGGGGTTATGTGTGTGAATATTCACTGCTTCCCGTGCATCATCTTTGATGTGGGAAGCAGTAAATATCCCAGACGATTTAACTCACCTTCCCATCACTCCCCTGCAGCACATTCACGTCCTCAAGTCTGGTGTCAGAAGCTAATCATGTGAGCAGCGCAGTACAGTGATATAATAGTGGCGCGCACCACTCACATGATCAGATGCCAGGACAAGACAGTAGGACGCCGCTGTGCTGCAGTGGAGCAATGGGGAGATGAGTTAAATTGTTTATTATTTTTGTGTGCACCATGATGGGGGGCTGTGTACTAAGATAGGGGGCTATGTACCAGGATGGGGGCTATGTATTAGGATGAGGGGAATATACTAGGATGGGGGATGATATACCAGGATGGGGGATGATGTACCAGAATGAGGGTTTGTACCAGGATGGAGGGCTATGTACCAGAATGAGGGATGATAAACCAGGATAGGGGATAATATACCACGCTGGGGGATGATATACCTGGATGTCGGCCTGCTGCATTTCCCACCCTAGGCTTATACTCAAGTCAATAAGTTTTCCTATTTTTTTGTGGTAAAATTAGATGTCTGATGTGCATGTCTGGAGCAGGCTCAGGAGTTGAACCAGAAATACATCATGTGCCTGTGTCTTGGCTTTATTGAAAGTTGGAAATGTAAAAATATACTGCAATCTAAATATATTGTATAAAATAATCAAATTGGGCTATGAAAATGTGAAAACAAATTCTGCAAAAGATTTAAAGACAACCTGTCACTTGATTTTACACATATAAAATATGGCCACCACCTGTATACATTTATATACATCTTTCAATCTGATCTGCATAACGTAACAAAAGACCTTTTATTTTACTAACTTATGGGGCGGTTTGGTCTGATGGTTGTTGCTGGTCTTGATCCGGCACCTCTTCTATGCTTGTGATCACTATCCACCTTCTTGCTTTATGTGATTAACGCATCTTACGTCATCCATACGGTCTCCTGTGCATGTGCACTCCTCTCTGCTCAGCCGAGGACAGAGCAAAGTACTGTAGAGCGCAGGTGCAGGGAAAGGCAAAGCGCCGTCTCACATGCGCTGTATAATACTTTGCTCTGCCCTCGGCTGATGCACAGGAGTGTGATGTAAAACATTGTGTGGATGACGAAGGACAGGTTATCCACACAAAGCAAGGAAGGAAGAATGTGATCACAAATGGAGAGGAGATGCCGGACTAAGACCAGCTACACCCATCAGACCGGACCCCCCATAAGTGAGCGCAATAAAAGATCTTTTTTTACAATAAATACAGTAGATCAGTTTGGGAACATATACACAGCATTTTGGAATGCTGCATAAAGGGACCTACATGTTGTGGCTTTACTCTATATGAGGAAAACCTAATGACAGGTTGCCTTTAAATATATTTAAAAAAAATGTAAGAATGATAAAATTTTTAATCTGAAAAAAATTGCATCTTTGGTAGTCAGATTTTTTTTTAAATCTTAAATAATTTAATCCATAAGGTAAGCTACATGATAAAATAATTGAATATAGTGACCAAAGGCAAATAGAGAAAAACATAATTTTTACAAAAAAAATACAAGTTCTAAATTTATTTAAAGTTTAAGATAAAGAGAAAAACACTATCAATTTACCGTTGCTTTAATTGTATTGTCTTGATGAATAATGTCACAAGGCAATTTTTACTGCACTATGCGCTCTGATAAAACGAAACCCCAAAAATTGCATATTTTGTTTTTTTTTTCCACCATATCATTGCACTTGGTGATTAAAAGTCCCTTATATAGCTATGCTGACAGAGCATTAAACATTATAAGTCTTAGATGATAGGGAAAAAAATACTAATGGGCAAAAATAAAAATGGGCTGACAGGACGGGGTTAAATGTCTTTAGTTGTCATGTTACTTTTACGGTATGGACATTAAAAAACTCTTCTGGTGATATAAACTACAATCGTTGGTGAAAAGAAACTATTAGGCCATGTGCACACGTTGAGTATTTGGTGAATTTTTTACCTTAGTATTAAGCCAATACCAGGAGAGGATGATAAATACAGAAGTGGTGACGTGTTTCTATTATATTTTTCCTCTGATTGTTCCACTTCTGGTTTTGGTTTGTAAATACTGATGTGAAATACTGACCAAATGTTCAATGTGTGCACTTGGCCTTAGGAGTCGTAGTAGTTCATTGAGAGAAATGACAGACAATTGCTAAAATTATTGTTGTCAGTGATATCGCTGATCTTATTCTTTACAGTCTAGTATTTACAGAAGGTATGGTGACTACAAATCAGTATGTCCTTAACGTTGTCCTGCCAGCCTATTACTAAAGGTTGGTTGGTTACGGGTTTTCTTTGCTCCAACAAAAACCTGCTATGAAACGCTAAATGTGTCCTGCCTGCATTTCTATCAACATATTAACTGATGACTTCTTGTGTTTGGCAGAAGCCCCCAATGCATCTAATTTAAAAATTGTACGGATGGACCGAACCTCTGGCTGTGTGACAGGAGGTGAAGAGATTTATCTTCTGTGTGATAAAGTTCAAAAAGGTAAGGCATGCAGACACTAATCTCAAGGACTCTCTTCAGAAGCGTTTCAACAACCCAAATATGAAGAACATATTATTTTGTTAGTGTAGAACACTGGACCCCAACCTGTGACTCGGGAGCCACATGTGGGTCGCGGGCCCATGATTTGTGTCTCATGGCTATCTCCAGCTTTATGCATATGCACCAGGTCTAGTAAACAACTATGAAGATGAGATCTCCAGATGGTGACTTTTATGAGTAGCTCCACATAGAGCAGTAGATCTGGATGGGGTAAGGTAAGGGCCTCTGGATCCTGGTATACTGCCACGGTGTGATTTCTGTGGAAAAGCTTTTGTTTATATTTTACCATTAATAGAGGCTCTGGGTGTCACTACTGTGAGTGGGCCAGGAGCTAGATGTGGGTTGTGACCTTGTCCCAGGGATGAATGTGGCTCCCGACCCTCTCTCATAGCTGTATTGGGCTCGCGACCCTCTTTCAGAGCTGGATGTGGCCCCCTAGGTGAGAATGTTTAGCGATGACCCATTCTCATTCTCCTTTCTGATTCATTTAAAATAACTCTCCGGCATTTTTTTAAATTTGACAGTCACAGGGGTATCACTAATGTAAGTTTCCTGCCCCTACAAATATACTTATATACCAGCCACCGTCTTTTTTGGTTCCTGAGCCGCTTCTGTCAATTTCTGCTTACTGTAACCTGCTTGATCATACCAGTGTTTGTTAGGTGATTCGGAGATGACTTCTCAAGGTAAGTCTATCAGACCGAGGCTCTCATGAACTTACATTTAGAGCTTATGACTGTTAGCTCTGACTTCCACTCAGGGAGGAGCTGCAGTGACAAGATGGCAGAGCAGGGCCGGAGTGGCGCCAGGAAGAGCAGACGACGGTGGCTTGGAACATGCATTAGTGATACCACTCCAACAGTGAAAAAAAAAAGCTGGAGTGGTGCTTTTAAGATATGCCAAGCATAGACACTATTGTGTATTTGGAAACAAATTTTCCTTGGCTCAAGCAAATATTCATTTGATTAGTTATTATTATTATTTATTATTATAGCGCCATTTATTTCATGGCACATTACATGTGAAAAGGGTCATACATAGACAAGTACAATAAACATGAGCAATACAAGGCACACATAAGTACAGAAGGAGAGAGGACCATCCCCACGAGGGCTCACTCACATATATGTTAGAGGCTCCGATCAGTGCATACATAGAACCATGTACTTAGTGTTTTTACTTTTCCCATTTGGAGCCATATTGATGTCTTATACTGACCTAGTGCCAAATATTGACCAAAGAGTGTCATTTTTTGACCAAAGAGGGTGAGTCCATTCATGCAGAAATTAAAAAGCTGTGGATAAAAAAGTGCAATAGGGTTTTACCCCAATAAACAGAAACGGTGTGCTCAAAGCTGTTCACTCACCTTGTGAGTTTGGGTAACCGATAACCAGTTACAAAAGCCCAGACAGCTGCCGCAGCATCCACGTGGATCAGGTCAGACGCGTATGCAGGAACCAGATCAAAATAGTGGAAGTCATCTGCGCTGCTGTGCAAAGACAAAAGTCCAATCTGATGTCTGATAAACTAAAAGGTAGTTTGTTCAAGCATTTCAAAGTGTTTCCCCACTCCTTCATCAGGAAATCCACCGATTGACAAGTAATTAATGCGGTTTATATAGAGCCATAGTTCAAAGGGTAAAAGATAGTGTCAGCCCAGTGATCACAAATAAAACATATTATGTCACTTAATAAATGGAACAAGATAGACTTTTTTGTGTTTAAGGAGCGCTTACACAGGGATTTAGAGAGTTTAAAAGATAACTTAGCTTTTATTCACAACACGTTTCAATGGCGGAGCGCCATCTTCATCAGGTGAGACCTGTGCTATCTGCACACCAGGACCTGTCCCTACGTCAGAGCCTGGCCAGCTGACTGCCACCACGTGACCGGAGGGCGGGCGCATTCCTCTGAATCACCGCTCACACAGCGGCCCCTCCATCTATGCAACACCGAGGTTGTGCGGGGACAGCACAACCTCCCAAGGTGAGAGACCATCTGGAGTGACCTCTCTCCCCTTCCTCCTAAAGGCAGCGGATCCCTCTCATTAGCGCCTCTCTCCTCTTTTTTTTTAATAAATGGAACGGAAGAGTCCGGAGAATAACACTTCCGTTCCATTAATTCAATTATATAATATGTTTTATTTGTGACCACTGGGTGACACTACCTTTTACCCTTTGAACCATGGCTCTATATAAACCGCTGGAGTCTAGTCAGGTACGGCTGTGTTAAACCAATAGCATATAAAAACTGAGAAGTTAAAACTTAACTTTTACTAGCTCTATATTAAAAAGACATAGTTGTCTAGACCAAACAAAACAAAAAAGTGCGCATACGTGACTGTGTAAGTCAGTGTAGTGCTAAACTGAACCCCTAGCTAGTAAAAGTTAAAGCGAACCTGTCACCCCCCCGGACATCAAAAGCTAAAATAGCCACCTTCTGCAGCACTAACTAAGGCTGCATTCAGGGAAGGTGGCTATAGCCTTTTGATGCCCTATACATTGTTAAATATGCACTTATATAACTGCTGACACTTAAGACGACCTAAGACCGGGAGGCGGGGTTTAGCGCTCCTCCGGCCCGCCCCCTCTTGTCAATCATGCTCGTCGCCTGCTGCTGCCTCCCCTCACACTGTAACATGAACGCGCGCCTCCGTTCTCCTCTATGGCGCCGCGCATGCGCTGTGCGCCGGGTGTCCAGTAAGTCGGGCTGCGCGCACAGCGCATGCGCGGCGCCATAGAGGAGAACGGAGGCGCGCGTTCATGTTACAGTGTGAGGGGAGGCAGCAGCAGGCGACGAGCATTATTGACAAGGGGGGCGGGCCGGAGGAGCGCGAAACCCCGCCTCCCGGTCTTAGGTCGTCTTATGTGTAAGCAGTTATATAAGTGCATATTGAACAATGTATAGGGCATCAAAAGGCTATGGCCACCTTCCCTGAATGTAGCCTTAGTGCTGCAGAAGGTGGCTATTTTAGCTTTTGATGTCCGGGGGGGGTGACAGGTTCGCTTTAAGTTTTAACTTCTCAGTTTTTCTATGCTATTGTTTTTTTCTATATAAACCGCATTAATGTATTAATGTCATTACTTGTCAGTCGGTGGATTTCCTGATGAAGGAGTGGGAAAACGCGTTGAATAAACCACCTTTTATTTATGAGACATCAGTTCGGACTTTCATCTTTGCACAGCAGCACTATTTTAATCTGTTTCCTGCAGTTCATACTGAGACATAGTATTTATATTGTGCGAATGAGTGCCAAATAATACCTACTTAGTGTCAAACATTATCCCTTGTAGACTGAACTGATACTGATATAGCAGAGGTACTCCAGCAGTAATTGATGTGGCATTGCTGAAACACTGATGCTAGATATAGCAGAGCTGGCACAGGAGAACAACGGTGGAATGATTTAGCATGGCAACTAGGTAAATACTGAAACGCCGCCCTGCTGTTTGAGCTGGGTATAAATGACCCAGGTTGACAATTTCACAGGATGCGGCAATCCAAATCCCAGGAGAACTGACAGGACTGGTTATTAGTACTGATGGGCGAACCCGAACTGTAAAGTTCAAGGTCTGTACCAAACACCTAGTGTTCATGCATGGACCCCGAACACGGACTCCCCTGAGTAGTCTGTGTTACTGTTCAGGTTTGGCTAGGGGCTGCAAAAGGAAGCATAAAGCCAAATAAAGAGGAGAATGATACTTACCATTCTCTCCTCTGCGATCACACTACTTCCATGTCCGCTGATTAAGCCTCATGAATATTCACTGCATTGGGTCCCGCCAATTTTGACACCCAGCCGAGATAACGCACACTGCAGGGGACTGCATCTCACAGTTGTGTGGTTTATCTGCCCTGTGTATCAATATAAGGGGCGCCCTACTCCTTTTTTTCTGATTGTTTATTTATTTTTACACTAATATGATGGTAGTTTGCTTGCCATAGACCAGGGGTGGAGAACCTCAGGCCCCAGAGCCACATGCAGCCTTCGATGACCTTTTATGTGGCCCCCGGGCGGATTTCTGGGGACCGCGATGGTCAGGCTGGCAGAAGCATTTTGCCAACTACCTGCCCTTTAAATCCAGCTCCACAGTAATTTCTATGCCCCCAGCCTCAGCCTCCCCAGTGACGTATATGCCCCCAGTCTCTCCTGTGGTGTTTATGGTTCTAGCAAACCTTGAAAAGCAGCTGAGAAGCCCAGGATCAATATTACCTAACATCACAGCCACGCGAAAGAGAAGCAGCTCCAGCCACCACAGTAGTGGTAAGTTGATTGTTTAACCAAATATAGCAGGTCATTTTCAAGTCGATAATTTTGTGCAGCCCCCAAAGCATGGTAGAAATTTCCAAATGGCCCCTGGCAGAAAAAGGTTTCCCACCCATGCCATAGAGTAATGTGTATGGCAACCAATCACAGATGCCGATATAGAGGGTAGGGTCGCAGTCTGACTGCAACAACCAATCACAGATGACGTCACAGAGAGTGGGCAGGAAGATGCAGTGAATATTCATGTGGCTTAACGTGTGGACCCGTAAGTAGTGTGACCATTTCCAGAGACTGATATGTATGATTCTCCTGTGTTAATTGCGCTTTTGCATCCTTTAACAGCCAGTCAGCCCTTACTGCCACCGTTTTATAGTACTAAATTCAGGTCCCTGTAGACTTATGTGGGGTTTGGGCTCAAGTCCAGTCCCGAACCCGGATGGATCAACAGGTTCACCGATCTCTAGTTGTCAGAACTCATTGGGACCAAACAAGATGAACAGCACATACAATGCTGATATAGTGGTATAGTGGCTCCTTATCCTTTCATTTGATGATTGTTGCTGGCTCCTTTTTTTTTTCTTTTAGAAGTCTATGAAGAGGAGACAGCTCTGGGATCTATAGGAGTTATTAAAAGAGAGAGGCGCATATATTGTCTAATATCCCCTTACCCTAGTAGATTCAGAGGGAAGATACATAGGGGGAGATTGATTTATTGGATGCAGGAGCAATAGAAGGGTTGCTGAAATGTCTAAAACAAACTAGGTTCATCTTGGACAAGGGACATTAGCACATACAAAGAAGTGTATATGCACTTGTTAAGAATTTGCTACAGACATTTCCACATCAAAAACGTGTTTCTTGACAGGAAATATGCTGCATGAAAAATGCGCGTTTTTGATGTTTTTCCATATTTATTACAATAGGTAACAAATGCTGCAAAAACACTAAAACAATTGACATGAGGCAGATGTAAACTTCTACGAATTTGTAAGAAAAAAATGATGAGCATGTTCATAAGATTTTAGAAGTCTCCTTCACTTGGCTGTAAAATGCTGGGGGGGGGGGGGGGGGGTGTTCAAAAACACATGGAAAAAATGCAGCGTGTGAACATACCCAACCAGTAGTTCACCTGTGGACTTAAAGGGAACCTGTCATTAGATTTCAGATTTCGGTTTTTAAACTAAAAACGCCACATTCAGCAGCGCTTATGCTTCATTCTAAGAAGGTGGCTATTATGCCCTGAGTGCCCCTGTACACCTAATAAATAACTTTTAAAAATTCCCACCCTGTATTATAATTACTTGTTTCCCATCCGATGGGCTTGATTGCAGCTCGGTCCATCCTGCCTCTCCTCGCCCGTTCATCCCGCCTCTCCTCGCCCATTCATCCCGCCTCTCCTCACCTGGTCGTCCCGCCTCTCCTTGCCACCTGACAGCCTTTCTTTTGATTGATATTGAAATTGCCTGCGATTTTCTGGATCGCACAGGCACACTGTGCGCTTGCGCAGAGACCTTAGCGGTTCGCACATGCGCAGAGCCGTTATTCTTAGGCTCTGCTCGCTGTAGGGCAGAGCACAGTGCACCTGCGTGATAGAGAGAAGCCTCTTTGCAGGCACACAATTTGAATATCAATCAAAAGAAAAGGCTATCAGATGGCAAGGAGAGGCGAGACGAACGGGCGAGGAGAGGCAGGGCAAGACGAGCTGCAATCAAACCCATCGAACCGGAAACAGGTACCGTATATACTCGCGTATAAGCCGAGTTTTTCTGCCCAAAAATTGGGCTGAAAAGTCTCCCCTCGGCTTATACGCGAGTATATACGGTATATTAAAAAAAAAAAAATCTCAAGGGGTAGTATACAGCAGCCCCAGGCCCCCTCACTTTTTGGCGCCCCCACCTCAGGATGCCCCCCCCCCCGCACGCAGCGCTGCGCTCATACATTACCAGCCTGTCAGCTGTCATCCTCCGGTGGCGGATCGCGGCTCCCGGCTCCGGCTTCCATCTTCTTCTGTGTCTTCCTGCATGTCACATGACCGGCCGGCGTCGCGATGACGTCATCGCTATGAGCCCCGGTCACAATGCAGGAAGACACAGAAGAAGATGGAAGCCGGAGCCGGGAGCCGCGATCCGCCACCGGAGGATGACAGCTGACAGGCTGGTAATGTATGAGTGCAGCGCTGCGTGCGGGGGGGGGGCATCCTGAGGTGGGGGCGCCAAAAAGTGAGGGGGGCCTGGGGCTGCCTGCTGTATACTACCCCTGGGGCTGCTGTGTATATACCCCTGGGGCTGCTGTAAATACCCCTGGGACTGCTGTGTACTACCCCTGGGGCTGCTGTATACACTCCTGGGGCTGCTGTGTATATACCCCTGGGGCTGCTGTGTATATACCCCTGGGGCTGCTGTGTATATACCCCTGGGGCTGCTGTGTACATACCCCTGGGGCTGCTGTGTACTACCCCTGGGGCTGCTGTGTACTACCCCTGGGGCTGCTGTGTACTACCCCTGGGGCTGCTGTGTACTACCCCTGGGGCTGCTGTGTACTACCCCTGGGGCTGCTGTGTATATACCCCTGGGGCTGCTGTGTATATACCCCTGGGGCTGCTGTGTACATACCCCTGGGGCTGCTGTGTATATACCCCTGGGGCTGCTGTGTACATACCCCTGGGGCTGCTGTGTACTACCCCTGGGGCTGCTGTGTACTACCCTGGGCTGCTGTGTACTACCCTGGGGCTGCTGTGTACTACCCCTGGGGCTGCTGTGTACTACCCCTGGGGCTGCTGTGTACTACCCCTGGGGCTGCTGTAGTACTACCCCTGGGGCTGCTGTGTATATACCCCTGGGGCTGCTGTGTATATACCCCTGGGGCTGCTGTGTACATACCCCTGGGGCTGCTGTGTACATACCCCTGGGGCTGCTGTGTACATACCCCTGGGGCTGCTGTGTACATACCCCTGGGGCTGCTGTTACTACCCCTGGGGCTGCTGTTACTACCCCTGGGGCTGCTGTGTACATACCCCTGGGGCTGCTGTGTACATACCCCTGGGACTGCTGTGTACATACCCCTGGGGCTGCTGTGTACATACCCCTGGGGCTGCTGTGTACTACCCCTGGGGCTGCTGTGTACTACCCCTGGGGCTGCTGTATACTACCCCTGGGGCTGCTGTGTACATACCCCTGGGGCTGCTGTGTACATACCCCTGGGGCTGCTGTGTACTACCCCTGGGGCTGCTGTGTACTACCCCTGGGGCTGCTGTGTACTACCCCTGGGGCTGCTGTATACTACCCCTGGGGCTGCTGTGTACTACCCTGGGGCTGCTGTGTACTACCCTGGATGCTGTGTACTACCCTGGGGCTGCTGTGTACTACCCCTGGGCCTGCTGTGTACTACCCCTGGGCCTGCTGTGTATATACCCCTGGGGCTGCTGTAAATACCCCTGGGACTGCTGTGTACTACCCCTGGGGCTGCTGTATACACTCCTGGGGCTGCTGTGTATATACCCCTGGGGCTGCTGTGTATATACCCCTGGGGCTGCTGTGTATATACCCCTGGGGCTGCTGTGTACATACCCCTGGGGCTGCTGTGTACATACCCCTGGGGCTGCTGTGTACTACCCCTGGGGCTGCTGTGTACTACCCCTGGGGCTGCTGTGTACTACCCCTGGGGCTGCTGTGTATATACCCCTGGGGCTGCTGTGTATATACCCCTGGGGCTGCTGTGTATATACCCCTGGGGCTGCTGTGTATATACCCCTGGGGCTGCTGTGTATATACCCCTGGGGCTGCTGTGTATATACCCCTGGGGCTGCTGTGTACACCCCTGGGGCTGCTGTATATACCCTTTAGGGCTGCTGTATATACCCTTTAGGGCTGCTGTATATACCTTTTAGGGCTGCTGTATATACCTTTTAGGGCTGCTGTATACTACCACTGGGGAGGCTGCTGTATACTACCACTGGGGAGGCCTGTATACCACACTGCTGGGGGCTGTATTCTGTGCTGGGGTCCACCCTCGGCTTATACACAAGTCAATAGGTTTTCCCAGGTTTTGGGGGCAAAAGTAGGGGGGTCGGCTTATACACGGGTCGGCTTATACACGAGTATATACGGTAATTCCAATGCAGGGTGGGAATTTTTTTTAACTTATTTATTTGGTGTACAGGTGGAGTCAGGGCATAATAACCACCTATGTAGAATGCAGCATAGGTGCTGTTGAAGGTGGCGCTTTTAGTTTAAAACACCCAAATGTGATGGCAGGTATACTTTCACATGAAAATTATATTTCTGACATTTGTCTATATTGACTCCTGCAGATGATATTCAAATACGTTTCTATGAGGAGGATGAAAATGGACACATTTGGGAAGGATTTGGTGATTTTTCGCCCACAGATGTTCACAGACAGGTATGCCTTGAACTGTGCATCGGTACAAATTTAGTATGGATGAATAAAATCAGCTCAACCATAAAACCTACTTATATTTATGACTGAACTGTGGGGATAATATGATGAATAACATAATAAACAACATAATTATGTTGGATGTAATATGCAGCCCAAGTTAAATTGGACCCTTAAAGTGGTTCTCCCACAAATAAAGCATATTTTGATGAGTAAATCTTGGAAAAACATAATTTTCACAATTTCATGTGTTAAACAAATATTCCTGTATTGAGATGATCTTATATATGTGTGTCCCGGCTGTGCACTGTATAATGACTTTGTTCATGCTATAACCCTTTGAAAAATATTTATGTTACTATTATTATTATTTTTTTTTTAGTTTGCTATCGTATTTAAAACTCCGAAGTACAAGGATGTCAATATTGCAAGGCCTGCCTCTGTATTTGTCCAGCTTCGGAGGAAATCAGATTATGAGACTAGTGAACCCAAACCATTTCTCTACTATCCAGAAATAAAAGGTAAGAAGTGAAGATAATACACCTTCATATAATATCAAACCTTGTTTCAGAGTGATCTGATATAAGCCATGCTTCGTACATTTGCATCTCTGTGTCTTACTCGGGTATAGTCAGTAAATATATGGATAAATTTGTAGGTGGTAGATACACATATGAAAATGTTTTGTTGCAGATTTTTTTCTTAGCATTTTCCAACTTCCACCATTGATATTATGAATTCTAAATTTATTTATTTATTTTCTAGACAAAGAAGAAGTTCAACGAAAGAGATTGAAACTCATGCCAAACTTCTCTGATGGCTTTGGTGGAGGCGGGGCAGGATCTGGAGGTGGAGGTGGAGGCATTTATGGAGGTGGAGCTGGAGGTTCAGGCACAGGAGGAGGTACAATAATCTTAAAGTTTAACTACAGTTAGTAAAGGAAAACTATTGTAGTGCAGAACTTTGCATCAAAGGGTTATTCCCATCGTTATAGATGCATATTGTCAGATCGTGCTTGTAAATACAAGTAATTTTGTAATATACGGCTTTTTAAAATTTGCAGCTCTTCTTGATATATTAAGAATTTTTTCATTTGTCCGCATCTCATTGCTTAGGAGACCAACCTTAACTACAGTCAGTAACGGGTTAAAAGTACCAATCAGATCACTGTTAGCTACACATGTCAGCTGATCAGATCAGCTGATGTGTGGGAGATGATGCGAGCTCAGCATGTGAGCTCACATCTAAGGGAAGCAGCCAAGAGCATAGATAATATGCGCTAGGTCGTGAAGGGGTTGATGATGGTTATTAAAGGGAACCTGTTATGTCCTCTTTTGTTTTTAAACTGCCTCCAATGTTATTTAGATCATGCACTGTGCATCACTAATGTATTTATAATAAAAAAAAACACTTTAGATGCACGAAGTGCCATCTGACTACATCCCCATGCACTATATAGCACTTTATCTGTACAGAACCTGGCTGGTGACTGGTTCATGCAGGGATATGTGAATCCGTTTTTATTATATTTTATGGCTGGACCATATATGATGGCACTTTTTACCACTTACCTTTTGAGCCTCCCCTACTTCCCAATAGACTGTAAGCTTGCGAGCAGGGACCTCACTCCTCATGGTATCTGATTTTTTTTTTTGTTGTGTTGTATTATTGTATTGTATTCCCTCTGAACTTTAAAGTTCTGCGGAATAAGTTGGTGCTATATAAAATTATTTTTATTATATGTTTGCATTAGGTATTAGCACGAACAGTCATTGGGGTGGATACTTCTGCTGAAAGCAGTCACGTCAATCAGTCATTCAGATCTTTAATCACATATGGTGTGCAAAGACCGGTAGATGATGTTATGACCATGTGATAATATTGGGCAAAGCTAATCCTATATCTCCGACACTTCTGGTCTGCTTAGCTACATCCATTATGGTCACATGGTCATGACATCATCTAAATAACATTGGGGGACGGTATAAAAACAAAAAAAGTACTTGACAGGTTCCCTTTAAGGTTATTGTTTGGGTCGCTTCAGTATATGATGTGATTGTTCCTAATGCACACCCTGTGTTATTGCCAGGACAAATAAGAATCAGGTACATGGATTACAGGGTGAAAAAGTATTGTTTCAAATCACTTGATTATGCATCATGAACAGCAGAAAAATAATCTGTGATGAAACTTGCCTTAAAAAGGAGTACACATTAACTGCTGCTATCTGTGCTGGGTCAATGTGGCACTCTGTTGCAGCTGGCTCTTTCTGGAGTGTGTGGATACATGTAGCAGCAGTAAGCGCTGGTAACAGGGAATCCCGACTGGTGACATCCCTGGATACCAAGGGTGTGTGTAGAAAGAGAGCTGGTGATATCACTAAGCTCAGGCTATGTAAGCCTATACAGGCAAAAACAATCTGATGTGTTTCAGAGCCTTCATCATCTGAACATCTGATGCCTGATGACATAGCATACAATTATGTAATATAATATGTATTCACTTACATAGTGCTATTAATTCCACAGCACTTTACATACATCAGTAATACTTTCTCTATTAGTTACCTCAGGGGAAATGGTGTATCAGTGTCCGCGCTGCTGAAATCCCAAGAAAACGATCCGGAAACCATATGTAGGTTGGATCAATCATCCATTTATTCCTTTTCCTACGCGTTTCAACACTGTCCTAGTGTCTTCCTCAGGGATATCCCTGAGGAAGACACTAGGACAGTGTTGAAACGCGTAGGAAAAGGAATAAATGGATGATTGATGCAACCTACATATCGTTTCCGGATCGTTTTCTTGGGATTTCAGCAGCGCGGACACTGATACACCATTTCCCCTGAGGTAACTTCAGGATGATTCCCACGTGCATGTAGAAGGTGGAAGTCCTGCAGCAGCTGCATTTAATGCCAAATGCTTTTACACCAGTTGTGGGTCTCACAACTGTGCTAGGTGAGTGAATTCATACCCACCGCATACATTAGTGTCACTAGTGATAGGGCACTATTGCGCCTCTTGTTCCCCCCCTATTTTTTTACTTTGATACTTTCTCTATTGGGGCTGACAACCTAAATGAGGCGCCCCCAGGCCGTGGCGTACTCAGGCACCGGATCGCTGCTGCTGTTACTGGGGAGTCACGGGGGCTGTGACCCGGTCCTGTGGCCTGGGTGTCAGTTGAAAAAGGGGATATGTACAGGGGAGGTTGACGAGACGCCACCCGTAGTATGTGGTCAGTAGAGACCACCGCTGCCGTATTCCTGCCGGGGACGGTGATTAGGGGCAGCGTAGTTGGTGAGCCCTCCACGGGTAGGGCTGGATGTCATCGGGGCAGTTGTAGTGTGGTAGGGGGCTGCGTACTCTGGATGCTGCACCAGCTCTTCTACAGCAGCTTCTCCAGCCAGCATGCAGGGACAACAGGGATGCAGCTCCGCAGGTGGAGATCTCTGCAGCGGCACGGTAAAGGAACAGTCTCAGGTACTTTTGAGCTTACCGGGTACTTTACTGTTCAAGTTCTTAGCAGACAGAATACAGTTCACAGTTCTCAGTTTTAGTTCTTACACCTATCCGGGGACCCGGGTTCTGCTGCAGCTCAGACGGTTCCTCAACGTTGCTTCCCTCAAAGTACTGCTTGTCTCTCTCTGTCCTCGCTCACGGGTTTGGTCTGGCAATCACAGGCTCTTTAGTGATGCTTCCCTCAGCTTTAGGGTCACTAGCCCTAGTACGATGGCTGTGTTCCTACTCTGTGGCGGTAGGTAGGTCACGGGCCATAGAGTCCCCGCACCACGCTGGTGAGTCTTGTGATTAGGGTCTTAGAGTCTCCCCGGTCAAAAATCCTAAAACCTGAGAGTCCTCAGTGGTTGATACCTTTTTATGTCTAACTGAAAAGATGGGAACAAATAGTAACCTTTCGAGATTCTAAGGATCCCGTCACACTTGGCGACATTCCAGCGATCCCGACAACGATACGACCTGGTAAGGATCGCTAGAACGTTGCTACGTAGTCGCTGGTGAGATATCAAACAGTCGCATGTACTCAACGACGCAGCAATGATACGGCGACCCGTATAACAACCTCGGCGGTCGTTGGGACCCTGTCACACAGCAGCTAGTCTGATGACTCAGACCTACATGGCTGAGTTCTGAGTCGCCAACGAGGTCGTTGTTAAGGCATCAAACACACCGATGCATGCGGCCCAGTGGGAACCCGACGATCAAAAAATGGTCCAGGCCATTGCGAGACGAACGGCGATCTCACAACAGACGTCCCATCGCTGCTACATGTCAGATATAGCTAGATCGCTGGTGAGGTCGCTGTTGCGTCACAAAACCTGTGATGCAACAGCGATCTCGCTATGTGTGACCTCTTCATCAAGCTCATAATGACACAAAGTGTGAACACACACGGGAGGAGGAGGAAACCAGAGAACCCTGAGGAAACCCACGCAAACACGGGGAGAACATTCAAACATAAACACAGTTAGACAACTGAAACAGCACAAGAATACTTTGGGAAGTGGATACTTTACTGTCAGACATATCTACTTCAGCCTCGTACATGCCCCAACTTGTATTGAATAAGTGAAGAACTCGCATTGAAAATAAGCATTCAGCGATGACTTGCACTTTCCCCTATGTGGAAAGGTGATTTCTACTTGTACTTACTCCATTGCTAAATAACATTTTCCATGGTTTAATTTAGCTTCTTACATGCAGTCCCAGTAGACTTTTTTTACCTCAAGACCCTGAGTACAATATTGTTATATTCACCCTTGTTAAAACCAGAGAATAATGGTGGCACTAAAACCTGACTCGTTTGAGTTGTAGAGACCATGTACAGAGCTCTATAACAGAGGGAGTATTAACATTTTGAGACATAGCAAGTATAACTGTTATAAAAGACATTGTAGAAATGAAGAAAGTGATCTGCTACAGACCAAAAAGACCGGAGCAATAAATCGAATACAAATCTATAAATCTACGAGACACTTGATTTTTCTTTCCTGTTCCCACTTGTTTAATATTTTATGTTGAATTTCAATTTGTGTAGGCTGAATTGTATGAAAAGTATTTCCTCATGGGAATGCTTGGATAATCCCGAGTGTTAGGCTGTAACCTTACAAAACAAAGTCATTCATTTTACGACAAAAAATCTCAAAATTGTGTGCAGACCTGCTTAGCAATAAAATGCTGAAAGCTAAACTTTGAATGCGCATATTTATAACAAAAAATGTGTATAATTTACTGCAATTGTTATCATCCTCATTATTAAGTGGATTACAGCAATATAGTAATTTTCATCCAAAATGAGCGCCACACTCAGCCACTGGTTGTGCATGGTATTACATCTCAGCCACATTCTGTTCAATAGGACTGAGCTTTAATGCCAAATACAACCATGACCAGGTTTGCCGCTGTTCTTTAAAGGATCCATAAAGTTTATTTCAAATTCTGCACACCCCCTTTAATATACTGCACTGGTAGGCTTGGTTCTCCTCTTCTGTCTTAGGGCCACGTCACACACACAGATATTTGTGCAGATATTGTTCCCAGATCTCTGGTTGCAGTGAAATCATGGACACATTGTTCCATTTTGTGGCTGTGTACAAATGGAACAATGAGTCCATGATTTCACTGCAACCAGAGATCTGCGAACAATATCTGCACATATATCTGTGTGTGTGACGTGGCCCTTAGGACCAGAAAAACAGAATTAAGCGCATGATAGATCTCTCACGTGATGAAAAAAGGGTCCCAATGGACGTTGTAGACTATAATTAGCCCCATTGGGAATCCGTCATGGTTCCCATAATTTTATGTACATAATAAATTTTCTTATTCAAGATTAGAATAAGGTGAATAGTTCATACACTTATTAGTTGGCTTACTTTGTGCCAGACATTTCAACACATTATTTTTCCCACTTTTCTGACAGACAACAGCCCTTTTCAACAAGGCTACAAACTTTTGTCAGCCAAGAGAGTGCCTAAAGGCCCCGTTACACCTAGTGACATTCCAGCGATCCCGACAACGATATGACCTGGCAGGAATGTCGCAAAGCGGTCGCTGGTGAGATGACACACAGGCAGATCTACTCACCGATGCGGCGACCCCCGACAGTCGTTGGGATCTGTCACTGTCATGGGTGTAGCATGGTGATCGTTGGTCGATTTCCCTGTCACACACATCGATGCAGCATACCCAGTGGGAGACCGACGATGGAAAAATAGTCCAGGCCATTCCATAATGATCAGCGATCTCACAGCGGGGGGGCTGCTCGCTGCTACGTGTCACACGCAGCGATATCACTGCCGAGGTCGCTGCAACGTCACAAACCTGTGACGTTGCAGCGATATTGTTAGCAATATCGCTACGTGTAACAGGGCCTTTACACTTACACTTTTTGGGCACATTATGGCACAGTTTTGGTACATTTAGCGTTATAACTATGCCTCTTTGTCCTACATTATAATTTACTTAATTGTCTTGGACAGCATTCTGTGGAAGTTATTTTAGGAAAGTGACTCAAAGTCTCCTTTAGGTAACAAACCTCACTTTTGTTTTCAATGTGTTTAGTTTTTTTTTTAGATGAGCCGAATACAAAACGAGCATCTAAACCAGCATAAGCAACATTCTGACTACTGTATGTTACTTGCAGGTTACAGCTACCCCTCCTTCAACTATACGAATAGCTACGGAGGAATGAATTTTCATGGGGGAACAATGAACCGCAATTCAGGTAAGTCACAGTAAGAGCAGTATAATGTAGAGACAAAGACCCTGATCTCAGCAATATGTCACTTACGAAGGCTGCTTGACTCCAACCCAACCACTGATTGGCAGATATTTTGTACACTATGCATAGGCAGAAAGCTGCTAATCAGTAGTGTGGGCGGGTTATACAGATCTTTGCATTCAGACATCGGATATACAGTACAGACCAAAAATTTGGACACACCTTCTCATTCAAGGAGTTTTCTTTATTTTCAAAACTATAAAAATTGTAGATTCACACTGAATGCATCAAAACTATGAATTAACACATGTGGAATTATATACTTAACAAAAAAGTGTGAAACAACAGAAAATATGTCTTATATTCTAGGTTCTTCAATGTAGCCACCTTTTGTTTTGATTACTCCTTTGCACACTCTTGGCATTCTCTTGATGAGCTTCAAGAGGTAGTCACCGGAAATGGTCTTCCAACAGTCTTGAAGGATTTCCCAGAGATGCTTAGCACTTGTTGGCCCTTTTGCCTTCACTCTGCGGTCCAGTTCACCCCAAACCATCTCAATTGGGTTCAGGTCTGGTGACTGTGGAGGCCAGGTCATCTGGCGTAGCACCCCATCACTCTCCTTCTTGGTCAAATAACCCTTATGCAGCCTGGAGGTGTGTTTGGGGTCATTGTCCTTTTGAAAAATAAATGATGGCCCAACTAAATGCAAACCAGATGGAATAGCATACCTCTGCAAGATGCTGTGGTAGCCATGCTGGTTCAGTATGCCTTCAATTTTGAATAAATCCCCAACAGTGTCACCAGCAGAGCACCCCCATACCATCACACCTCCTCCTCCATGCTTCACTGTGGGAACCAGGCATGTAGAGTCCAACCATTCACCTTTTCTGCGTCGCACAAAGACACAGTGGTTGGAACCAAAGATCTCAAATTTGGACTCATCTGACCAAAGCACAGATTTCCACTGGTCTAATGTCCATTCCTTGTGTTCTTTAGTCTCTTCTGCTTGTTGCCTGTCCTTAGCAGTGGTTTCCTAGGAGCTATTTTTCCATGAAGACCTGCTGCACAAAGTCTCCTCTTAACAGTTGTTGTAGAGATGTCTCTGCTGCTTGAACTCTGTGTGGCATTGACCTGGTCTCTAATCTGAGCTGCTGTTAACCTGCGATTTCTTAAGAATTAACTTATCCTCCGCAGCAAGGTGACTCTTGGGGCGGTCCTCATGTGAGCCAGTTTCTTTGTAGCGCTTGTTGGTTTTTGCAACTGCACTTGGGGACACTTTCAAAGTTTTCCCAATTTTTCGGACTGACTGACCTTCGTTTCTCAAAGTAATGATGGCCAATTGTTTTTCTTTACTTAGAATTTGTATTATGGCAAGAAAAAAGCAGCTAACAGTCTATTCAGTAGTGCTATCAGCTGTGTATCCACCAGACTTCTGCATTTCTGGTGACTAACTCTTGAAGCTCATCAAGAGAATACCAAGAGTGTGCAAAGCAGTAATCAAAGCAAAATGTGGCTACCCTGAAGAACCTAGAATATAAGACATATTTTCAGTTGTTTCACACTTTTTTGTTAAGTATATAATTCCACATGTGTTAATTCATAGTTTTGATGCCTTCAGTGTGAAACTACAATTTTAAAAAGTCATAAAAATAAAGAAAACTCTTTGAGTGAGAAGGTGTGTCCAAACTTTTGGTCTGTGCTGTACATCACTGGAATCAGGGTCTCTGTCTCTACATTACGCTGTTGTCAGATTGGATGGCAAAAACCTGATGACAGATTCCCTTTAAAGTTCTCAACTCATAGACTTCCTTCCACAAAGATAAAATATGACTAGCATACTTCTCAGTAAAGTGAGTAAATTAAAAGCACTGATCCTAATAGACTACAGTGTCATGTTAGATGTAGCATTTATGTTAACGACAATAGTGTAATCTCACACATTGTATCGTAAACAAAACAAATACCTTCTACTCCTATGTGTAAGCCAATAAAGAAAAAAATCTTATTTACAAGGGTTTATAAAATTGAGGGTTAGTGCTCAGTTACACATAGAAACTTTGCAGTGATCCCACCAGCGATCCAACCTGGCCGGGATCGCTGGAAAGTCTCGCTGGAGAGCTGTCAGACAGACTCACCAGCGACTCAGCAGCCGTGTGATCGCTGGTAACCATGATAAACACTGCGTAACTAAGCAGCACGCTGCTTAGTTACCCGGTGTCTATCATGGTTACCAGTGTCCTCCTGCTTAGCGCAGCGGACGCTGGTAACCATGATAAACACCGGGTATCTAGGCAGCGTGCGCTGCTTAGTTACCCAGTGTTTATCATGGTTACCAGAGTCCTCCTACTTAGCGCAGTGGACGCTGGTAACCATGATAAACACCGGGTATCTAGGCAGCGGGTGCTGCTTAGTTACCCAGTGTTTATCATGGTTACCAGCCTGTGAGGTCGCTGGATCGCTGGTCTCTCGCGGTCACACGTGCAGATGTGTGCTGACCAGCGGGAGACCAAGGACCAAAAAATGGTCCTGAGTGACGTGCAGCGACCTCACAGTAGGGGCCAGGTCGCTGGTGAGTGTCACACACTGTGACATTGCTGGAGAGGTCGCTGTTACGTCACAAAAGCTGTGACGTTGCAGCGACATCGCTAGTGATGTTGCAGTGTGTGAAGTACCCCTTATACTGTGAGGGATATGGTTTGGCTACTTGACGCACCAGAGTATAGTTCAGCCTAGGACAGTTCATTCCCCGCTGGTATACTCTGATGTGGAGTGGTATAGTTTGGCTAGGCTGCTTTACACCACCAGGTATAGTTTGTCCTAGAGCAGTTTATCCCTCGAGGTATACAGGTGAAACTATACTCCGCTTTCATCTGGACAGGGGTTAATTTGGCATGTTACACCGGCATATTTTTCAAGTCATAAAAAACCTGACAGTCTGCTTGATAAGCATAATTTGAATAAGAGAACCCTCATTTAACTACCTTGCAGCAAGAGACTTTTTCCCATTCATGCAGCCTTTCTTTAAAGTGCTTTCGTTCCCTATACAGTAAATTAAAATGTACACAATTTTCTAATATTTTTGTGTTATGAAGCTCTAGGTATGCGTTGCTGTCATCAGTTCCTGGAAACTCCACTTCTACATTTGCTTTGATACAGCAACGAGCATCCTTCCTCTGTCTTCGGTCTTTCCCTGTCGGTGACCTGTATTAAGGGGGCTGGCTAGGTTCCTAAGCTAAGGACATCCACCTTCACTTGCTTGGTGCTTTATTAGTGACTGAGATGAAGGTTGACTTTGCTGGTGAACTGAACCTAACAACCTGTTCCCTTCTTATGCATCACCAACAGAGGCGGATTGATTTTTCAAAGCCAGTGTGAAAGTTGAGCACTAACAGCAGGACATCAGTGGAGCTTCTTAATAGAAGAACATTAGAAAATTGTATTAATTTCAACTTTAAAGGGAACCTGTCATGTCCTTTTTTGTTATTAAACCACCCTCATATTTATTTAGATCATATAGTGTTCATTATCTTTAAAAAAAATTGTTGTATTCATACCACAAAACCATTTTAACTATTTACATATTTTCATTAGTTAGCTGGGCAACAAGTCATGCGGACATCTGGCATGTTAATAGTTAACAATTCAGCTGAATTTCAGAAAATGCTTACAGGACCTGTGTAATGTCACGACCATATAACTATAATAGGCGGAGCTAAGTCTACATAGCCCTTAATGATTTTGCTTGCTTAGCTCTGCCCACTATGGTCACATAGTCCATAGATCACAATGGTCCTTTTATACAGAGAAGTTGGCATTGAGTTAAAGGGAACCTGTCAGATTATTTATGCCCCCCCCCCACCCCCAAGGTGTCCAGTCACTGCCTCATTTACATAAGAAAATTTAAGTTTATAAATGCTTTTTTTTAACTTTAACATTACTCTATGAACTCAGACAGAGATGCTTAGATGAGTGCTATGAAGCTGCAGGTACAGATAATGATGGCTTGGGGGGCATAAATGACCTGACAGGTTCACTTTAAACACATTGAAAGCATTTTTATATAACTGAATAACCTCTTTAAGTGTATAGAGGTGTTGTTAGACTGGTAAGATGTAGCTAATCAGAGAGAATGTAGCTTGAGAACAATTAAAAGGTTTCAAGTTCATGCTACCTTTTCTGCTGTGAGCAGTTGAGATTATAACATTTAATACAGAATAATCTTTTATGCATGAAGTCACTACTAAGAGGATTGCAAAATACAGTGTAGTGTAAGTTATTAATTATAAGGAAGTTTAGGTATTATCTAACATGCAAATGATTTGTGTACACCTAGCCTTGCAGCCCCATTGTGGAGGCGACCAGGAAGAAGGTGAGTCTGTGCTCTCTCAGCTTAAGGAGAGTGAAACTCGCTGCGAGCGCCTGGAGGCATTACTTACACAAAGTGACTCACAAGCAGATCCTGCAAGAGAGGAAGTAGAGGCCTGTAAAGTACATGGTAAATGCAAACAGAGAAGTCCAAATGGCTTTTATCCATTACATTGATTTAATGTTAACTCTTTCCATACAGGGTGCATATATGCACAACACAAAATCTGTTTTATGTAGTAATTTGAGTGCATCTGCATCTGATAAAGTGACTGGAATGCATTGTATGAATCATCTGATATGACGTGAGCAATGCCCAATGAAGGGTAAAGTAGGTTGTGAATTGCATCTAATGAAGTCCTCTAAAAAAAATGTTTCTGCTGAAATTGTTCCAAAGACTGACTTCCAATGGTCTTTTTAGCTCTTTTTGACTTCTTTAGACAGTAGAGTTTGGCAGACAGAGACTGTATCACAAAACATTAAATAGGCTACCCAAGAACTGCCTCAGCTGTATCACCTTCTTCAGCTTACACATTAATACAGTTCCCACTGTCACACACACATACCAAGGCAAGCAAAGCTAAAATGCTAGGCCATGGTCCCATTGACTTCACAGTGCAATTTACAACAGAATTCTAGTAAACTTTCCTTTATGGGCCAGTTCTTTGTCTTGATTCTTAAAATGTTTATTTTGTAGGATTATGCTTGTCTTATTTTATTTCTTATTTATTAATGTAGAATTTCATTCTCTGGCTCACTATGTTATGAATGGGGTAATGTTATTGAGTGTTATGCTGTTAAAAATGTGATGGATGTATTTTTACACATAGAGAAGTATTTGATTGTAATGTACATCCTCTGGTGGTGTCCAGTGCCAGGGTTATAGGTGTTATTTTAATTGCTTTATTAAGGGGGTTTCCAGCACCACTCACTCTGAATTGGGACGTTTGCACCGCTGATAATATCATATATCTACCAAGACTTTTCATTAGGGAAAGACACTTGCCGTGTTTTTCAGACTATAAGACGCACTGAAACATAAGATGTACCTACATTTTAGAGGAGAACAAGTGGCCAAAAATGTAAGCAAAAAAATGTGGTCATGACACTTTTATGGGCATAATGTCCCCCAACCTGAGCCGCCTCCAGCTATATACTGCATGTCCTCCATCCTGGTATATATGTCCCTAATCCAGGTATATTTGTTCCCCATCATGTGCCCATTCTGGTATGTATGCTGCCCTTTTTGTCACACTCAAAAAAAAAATAAACAAATATACTTCCCTTCTTTCCTGTCCCCCAGCGAGCGGCATCCTTCTCTGATGCCAGCAACTAGAAAAGGGAACAAGATAAGACAAGGTACGTATGGGAGCAACACCACTTCAAAATATCGACAAGTAGACAAAAAACTGTGTGATATATACAAGAGTTTATTTATTATTGATGTGCAAAAAACCTTTTGGATAAAAACAATTACACTGTAAGGCTCCCCTATGCCCTTGTAACAGAGATAAGAGTGACCATAAAATTGCAACAGTATACGGCACTGGATGATATATACACTGTAGAAGGACCCCGTATGATAGGCAAATTGATAGGACTGTTACAATTTACAATGAAAAGTGCATACGTACTTGTATAGGACCACTCGCTTAAGGAGTATATAATATTTGTTGGTCAGGTATAATGATGAATCACGTTGTTTTTGCACATTAATAATAAACTCTTGTATATATCACACAATTTTTTGTCTACTTGTCGATATTTAGAACTAGCGTTGCTCCCATACGTACCTTGTCTTCTCTTGTTCCCTTTTCTATATGCTTCACTTGGTATGGTGATTTCATATAATAAGCAGTGCGCCCCTCCGCCCCCCCACTCCCCCCCCCCCCCCCGTTTTGACCTGATGCCAGTAACTGACTTCAGCATATAAGCAGTACAGCACATGATGTCAATGCCATCCGACCCCAGTCACATGCCAACATCATCTGCTGGCTAATCTAAAATGAATATTCAGTACTTCCCACGCATATGAATATGGGCATGGAGAGCAGTGAACATACAAAAACCCCAGCCACCGCACTAGGCTGGCTGCTTGGACGAACATGTGTCGCTGTTAAAGAGCAAGAATATTCACTGCTCCCCATGCCCATAATCCCATTCACCTATCTGTGCCAGTTTTAGTGCAGATAGGTGGTTGGGTTTATGGGCAGGGGGAGAAGTGAATATGCATGCTCTTTAATAACGGTTACACTTGTTAACCCATACTTCTGCCTCCTGTGACCCCACACCACCACCTCCCCCTCACCAGCAAGCCAGGTATCTCCATAGTTTAAGACACAACTTCTGCTTTTCTCCCAAGTGCATCTTATAGACCGAAAATTATGGTACATAACACCTGACAATCTGACATGGGTTCTGGCAGACATGTGCAGACACAGTGTATTACATTTGTAGAGGTAACACAGAAGGTGACTGTCACTTATTTTCCTCAGGGTGTCAGTTATTGGAAAAGACTGTGCAACTTGCAAAGCGACATGCTGCTTCCCTATTTGACTATGCAGTAACAGGAGATGTGAGACTGCTGCTGTCAGTACAGCGCCATCTAGCGTCAGTTCAAGATGAGAACGGAGACAAGTAAGAGAATGACTGCAGAACAGTTTCTTCAATATGTCATTGTATTGATGAGCTTGGCTGTAGAGTGAATACATAAATGGATATTTCAATGTGGAAAAAATGTGATGTCAGAATTTGACGAGTTTTGTTTTTTCCCTCCAGTATCCTTCATCTGTCTATTATTCATCTTCAATCTGCACTTGTGAAGATGTTCCTAGAAATAACTTCAGGAATTATATGTCAGGATATTATCAATGTGCGGAATGATCTGTATCAGGTATTCTATCCATACAACCATTATGATGATTATTGGAATGATTGCTATTTGCCTTTAATCTTGTAAGGGTGCTTTCGCACTGGCAGTTTTGCCCGGATCCAAACAAAAAACGCATCTGCCGCCTAGCGGCAGCACTTGCGGCTTGCCCTATGCATTGTCTATGGGGCTTGCGGTAAGTGTGCAGCAGATGCAGCAAGTGCGGTTGCGGCCACGAAAAAAAATGCCACTTACCGCAGGTTTTTTTTGCGGCCGCATCTGCCGATACCGCACTTTCCGCGTCTGCCGCACACTTACCACAAGCGCCATAGACAATACATGGGGCTTGCCGCAAGTGTACCGCAAGTGCCACCTACCTTATGGCAGATGCTTTTTTTTGTCTGGATCCGCCAGATTCAGGCAAAAGCGCCAATGTGAAAGTGCCCTAATGTGTATTTTTGTGCATTACTACTGTGATCAGATGATTTTGAATAAGGTTCCAAATCTCTTCAATGTCAGTTGTTCCAAGTGCAATGTCTCTCAAGTTTCATCTTGTTGCGTATGTGAGTTTTAACAGAACTTCTAGTGAGGCACTTAAGAACGATTAACTTCATCTCTTCTTAAGGACCTTTTGGGGTATAATTGGTAGTTGATGATGCTGGTCCAGACTTTCCCACGCAGGAAAATACAGATGCCGGGCCGAGGTAGTAACGGCTTAAAACTTAAGAAGATAGTAATACACCTTTAAGTAGATCTTTTTTTATATCATACGTATGCCCATGATTGATACTATATTTTGCTATGTACCTGCTAAAAAGATTAGTAGCTAACAGCCACCTTTATCATATCTACTTCATTTGATCACATTGTAAAATAGTCATCATGCATTGACAGTGTATGGCGCACTTATTGTACTACCAATTATGTATGATTTTGCCAGTACTATGTCATTATCTTAAGACCAATGCCACTTTGGTTTATGCATCCATAAATTCTATTACCATGTTTCACCCTTTGGTCTTTTAACTTACCTGATCTATACTTAAAAGTATCCCCACTTCATATGGTCCACAAAAGATGTAGTCAGGACTAATTACTGGGTAAAAACAAGATTTGTAAGGCTGCGTTCCCACATCAAGCTTTTAGTGGGTTTGTGATGCTACATATTTCACCTGTATCAAAAATGTAGCATCTTACAGTACTTTATAGGAATCTTGTGTGTTGGTTCATTTTTATGCGGAGTAAACTGACCTGCGGAGCGTGTTTTAAATCTGCAACATGTCAATATCTCTTGTGAACACATTTTCCCAATAAATTAGCAAAACGCATGTAATTTGCACAGATAGCAATAAACTTCTGTTAAAGTCAAACACTTGGAAGTATCAAAAACAAAATAGCTTTATTTAAAGAATGACAAACCAAAATTAAACAAAAAACACAATTTATGGTAAATGCATGTTTAAAGCATTTACACTAAAATGCAATAAAAAACGTTAAGTACCGGTAACTCAATTTAAATAATATGCAACATCAAAAACTCCCCAAAAGCTCATCATGGGAATGTAGCCTCAAGCTCCTGGTGGTATCTGAATAATAGAAAAATTACTGGTTTGCCAGTAATTACTGAAGTTTTAAATGGACAGTAAGACAAAAGCGTATCAAGCGATGTCTATTCCTGCATAACCTAATGTAAATTTTTTTTATAATTATAATTTTTATAATTAACAAGTTGGCATTTGTTGGAATTATAATTTCCCAAGACAGCCACCCTTAAAATCATAAAGTATTTCATATAAACTTCTTTGAAAATTTCCAGACTCCTTTACATTTGGCTGTCATCACTCATCAAGCTGACATCGTTCAAGATATCCTAAAAGCAGGAGGAGATCCATTAATGTTAGATCGCAAGGGAAATTCTGTTCTGCATCTTGCATGTAAAGAAGGAGATGCAATGACCCTAAACATTCTCCTCAGTCATCCAAAGATCACTGAGATAATCAATCTTCCAAATAATGAGGGTGAGTACCTGTTACCCATATCAAAATACTGCCTTATTATGTTACGCTAAACACCTTGTGAATGATCTAATACAGTAGTGTTTATAATCACAATAATAATTACAGCAAAGTCAATGACAACCTTGCTCGTATGAGCTGACAATCTACAATGAGGCAACACAAAGTACAGATGCTTACCGTATTTTTCAGATTATAAAACATATTTTTGAAAATGGTGGGTGCGTTTTAAAATACAAACACATGCTGTGCTGTGGGGAAGGGGGGGATGTAGAGCGGTGCCCGATGTCGGAGGAGGCTGGAGCAGGCTGCAAAGGCAGCCCGTGATCACGTGGGCCTACTCATTAGGCTCATATAATATTCACTGCATCCCCCTGTCCCTCACCTCTGCACTTAAGCCAGCATTGAGAGGTGTGCGCGGGAGCGTCGCATATTATATGAGCCTGTACTCTTCCCCCCATCTTGGATATGGCCCCCCAGTCACAATATATCCCTCCCTGCTGCTGCACATACAAAAAAATAAACAATGTAACTCACCCTCCCTGGCCCAGCTCAGCTGTGTCTTCCTGTGTCTGTGCCCGATACAGCGTAGTGATGTCATCGGTGTGCCCTGTTCACATGATCTGATGACCAGACACACAGTTAAACACCGCTGAGCTGAGAGCAGGGAGCTAAGGAGGATGAGTTACATTGTTTATTTTTTTGTGTGTGTGCGGCAGCAAGGGGGCATATAACGTTACGGGGGAACCATGTCCAGGATGGCAGGTCCGTGTGCAGAATGGGGGGGCCATGTACCAGGACAAGGGGGCCATGTCCCATGACAAGGGAGACATATGCAGGATGGGGGGCCATATCCAGGACAAGGGCGCTATGTACCAGGATAAGGAGCCATATCTAGGACAAAGGGGTCATATCCAGGACAAGGGGGCTATGTACCAAGACAATGGAGCTATGTACCAGGATTTTGGGACCATATCCAGGATGGGGGGATTATATCCCAGAATGGGATACCAGGATACCAGGTATATACCAGATATACCAGGATAGGGGACATATATACTGATTGTAGGACGGACACTGGCATTATAAGATGGACCCCATTTAACATTCAAAATTATTTTTCTCTTTTTCCTTCACCAAATTTGGGGTGCGTCTTATAATCTGGTGCATCTTATAAAGGGAAAAAATACAGTATTTACAATGATTGTCCAGCCATCTTGAGGAAATGGGGGATAGATAAAAGCTGCATGAGTGGTCACCAGACAATCTATGTAGACCTTTTGGGTCTGGTGGAGTTTAACAGAGAGTTATGTTAACAGACATAGTGAATAGGCTACATATAAAGGACTTCGATTAGGGAATGTGATAAAGATGTGTTTTTAGCGCTGTGAGTTGAGTGCCTTGTTGGACACGACGTTAGCACGACAGAGGGACCGCTTTCATAAATTTCTGTACAAGTACTCTGATAAACCCGGGAGAGCTCTGGCGAGGTTTTTGCACCCCCGTGCCCCCACCACTTATATCCCTACCATGAGGTCTGCTGCGGGTGAACTGGTCCATTTTCCTGAGGAGATTGTGGACTCATTCAGAGCATATTATGACTCTCTCTACAATTTAAGCGGCCCGTTGTCTGATATGTCCCCTTCCGAGTTTCAAGCACGGGTGGACGACTACATCCGGGACACTGAGCTCCCGCCTATGTCGGTGGAGGAGTCTGAGGCCCTGGAGAGTCCCCTCTCGGAACAGGAGGTTTTAGACACAATAAAATCTTTGGCTAATGGTAAAAGCCCTGGTCCTGACGGATTCTCCGCCGCCTTCTATAAGTTATATGCGACTTCCCTGGCCCCCTTCATGACCAAACTGTTTAACTCCATCTCGGCCAGCTGCCCCTTTGCCCCCCAAACGCTGATGGCCACAATCACCGTGATTCCTAAACCGGGAAAAGATCCCCTATTATGTGCAAGCTATAGGCCCATATCCCTCATTAATGTGGATGTGAAAGTGTTCGCGAAAGTGTTAGCTGGTAGACTGAACCTATTCTCCCTGGGTCCATCCATAGTGATCAGGTGGGCTTTGTGCCACACAGGGAGGCCAAGGATAACACGGTGAAGACGTTGCTTCTAACTTCGTACATGCGCACGGGGAAGGTACCAGCATGCTTATTATCTATTGACGCTGAGAAGGCGTTTGATCGCCTAGGCTGGACCTTTCTACGTGCCTCCCTGAAGCAACTGGGAGTGGGACCTACCATGTTAGAGAGGATTTTTGCTCTGTATCATAGGCCTACGGCCCGTCTTAGAGTGAATGGCACCCTTTCCCCGCCCATTGACATAAGAAACGGGACCCGTCAGGGGTGCCCCTCTCCCCCTTACTTTATATCCTTGCGATGGAGCATCTGGCAGTGGCATTACGGAAGACACCTGATATTGAGGGTCTACGGATTGGCCAACATGAGTTTAAGATATCCCTGTATGCGGATGATTTATTGCTATACATTGCCAACCCGACTGTGGCTTTCCCTGTACTCCTCAGGGAGTTCCGTAGGTTCGGGGAGGTCTCAAATTTTAGAGTCAACTACTCCAAGACGGAGGCGCTCAATATCTCCCTGCCTGATGATCTAGTCTCTCGGCTCCAGGCGTCCTTCTCTTTTAAGTGGCAGAACGATGCCTTAAAATATTTAGGAGTCTTAATACCAGCTGACATTAGCGCAGCATATGCTCTGAACTATGTCCCGCTCCTGCAGAAAACTATCTCGGACCTTAAACGGTATAGCAGACCTCAGCTATCTTGGTTCGGTCGGGTGGGAGTGATCAAGATGGATATTTTACCCCGATTCCTCTATCTCTTTCAGACAGCTCCAGTGCAGGTTCCAGATTGCTTTTTCAGGCGCCTGCAATCGGCTATCAATAGCTTTATTTGGGGTACTAGGAAACCACGGACTCGGTTCTCAGTACTAGTGAGACCCAAGACTAAAGGGGGGTAGGCCTTCCTGATTTTAAACGTTATTATCAGGCAGTCTTGCTCTCTAGGATTGTCGACTGGAGGTTCAGTGATGCTCATAAACAGTGGGTGCTCTTGGAGAAACTTTTATCGCCCTCTTCTTTATACTGGCTGCCTTGGCTGGGGGGGACCAGACGCCCACCTGTGTCGAGTTTTGCTCCACTCACACAGATTGTTTTGAAGTTTTGGGATAGATCCTATGCGAAATTACGCCTGACCTCTCGATTGAGCAGACTGAGTCCCCTTTTTGACAATCCGGCCTTTCCCCCAGCAATGAATAGGTCTACGTATCTGTGTTGGTCACGACTTGATGGGGTGGGACTGGGTCAGGTGAAGGATAAGCTTGTGGGGCTCTCCAGCGTGCAGGGGCTACGGGGCCCTGGTCTTACGACACCGCTGTCCTGGCTAGAGTTTCTGCAATTGCGAAGCTTTCTCTCCAGTGTGCCGATGGGGGCGCTGACGCCATTTGAGTCCCTGATGCTCCCTGCCGAGGGTCCCTCTCACGTGGTTTCGGTGCTCTATGGCCTGGTCTTGAATTCACTTCCCCCTACCACACTTGGATTTATGGAGGCTTGGGAGAGGGACCTGGGGATCACCTTTTCTGAGGCAGATAGTTTGAAAATTTTTACTCTTGCACATAAGATGACAATGTCCAGTCAGGCGCAGGAGAGGAATTATAAATTACTGACACGCTGGTACAGGTGTCCCACCCTTCTCCACAGGATTAACCCGGAGATCTCGGACGCCTGCTGGAGATGTGGCTCTGCCACGGGCTCTATGCTTCATATTTGGTGGTCCTGCGGTCCCCTGCAACCCTTCTGGAACTCAGTTTTCGATGCCTTTCATTTGATGACTGGGGTCCGTCACGAACCGTCTCCCCAAATGGCCCTACTGTCCCTGATACCCAGTTCGATAGTTTCCATCAAAAAGGGGATTCTGAGATTCTGCCTAATAGCTGCCAGAGCAGTTATTCCCCGGCATTGGAGGTCCACTGAGGTCCCCTCCACGGTGGAATGGATAGCTGAAATGGATAGATTACATCGTCTGGAGTCACTGGTGGCGGGTGATGGTGATGCCGCATATGAACAGGGACGTACCTGGTTCCTCTGGCAGTCCTTCAAGGAGAGCGCAGGGTTCCTTACTTGGCTGCGTACATATTCGTAATTGTCAACTCGTGGGCGTTTAAATTGCTGGGTCTCCCTTACCCCCCCCTCTCCTTCCTTACTCCCCTTCTCCCCTACCCCTTTTTTCTCTTTTTCTCCTCTTTTTTTATTTCCACAATTGCCTTTTCATAGGTTCTGTATTCTTTATATAAGGTCCTTGTCCAGAGGTGATTCCTAAGATGGGAAACATGTACCCTTTAGGTGTTAGTGTCCTTATTGGACTACTCCTGTGCTGCTCTCTTCGGGACGTAATGTATCTCTGTATTAAGTCCTGGACATTGTACTGGTTCTTTCTATTGTTTTTACTGTTGAAAATCTCAATAAATATATTTACTGAAAAAAAAAAGATGTGTTTTTAGGGAGCTTCTAAAACTGTGTAGATTGTGGATAGTCCTAATTTTTTGGGGTAGACCATTCCAGAGAATTGGTGCAGCTTGACTAGCCCTGTTACTGAAGGTACCCCAGATGGTGAGGAGGTTCGGGTCACCACCCTTTCCCTCAACTCCTCAACCAGCCCTCTACTACTCCCTCTCACCTCCCACCACATACAAGGGAAAACACCAACTTCTAGGTTTAAGAGCAAAGCTTAAGCAAAGCAGAGCCAACTTCAGCTCCTGAGAGTTGAGATTTGAAAGATCTTATGGATATTAAGCATTGGGGGTAGTTACAGTTGATATATCATAGGATTGAGGGGCGTGTCCGGACCTGAATGGGAGCAGTCGCATGAAACTTGAGCTCCTGCTCCTGAGAGCATAAATCAGCAATAAAACAGCCCCAGAGGCCCAGAGATGGGTAAGAAGAGGACCCACAAGACACCCAAAGAGCCAGGAGTACAGGCACCGGTGCCCTGGATAAATACCTGGCCAGGAGTGGAGTAACCCCTGATCATGCTGCAGGACAGCCGAGCAGTCAGGGAGCCACCGGCTTGCAGACTGCACAGCACCCGACACCAGCACTTCATATCAGTGGTGAGTCAGAGATGCTGTCACAAGACAGTCTACACAGGCCCACAGCTGCTTCTAGAGACACAGGGCTGGAAGAGAGGAAGCAGGTCTCAGGAGCCTGCAGTGAACACAAAATGGCACCCTGTAGTACAGCCCCTTCTTCATCCCAGGGCTTTCCTGTGCTGGCTGATCTGGAGGGGAGGGGGAGTGAAGAGGAGCACAGCCTGATGTACATCTCTCCAGTAGAGGGGGCAGGGCCCCAGACAACTAATGACTCGCAGATCCTTCTACCTGACACTCTGCCCTGGCCAGGATCTAGTCATAAGGACCCTTTCCCTGATAACCAGCAAGACTGTACTCCGGTACTGATCCCAATAAAGCTACACTATGACCCTATAAGTGAAGGAAGCTCCAATGCAGATGATAGAGAGGGAGAAGAGGATATGTACCCCAGCACACCCCTCCTCCCACCTGAGATGACAGTGGAGCCTAGTGAGAAGCCGGATACCCTGTCAGAAAGGGGCACAAGGAACCTAGACGATTCTGCCCAATATGAGGGACCCTCAGATGCTGAGAGCTTCCGGAGAGACTTTGCTGATCTCTCAGATGGGGACAGATGGAGCTCTACCTGGGCAGGTGACAACTGGGCGACTCAGGCCTTGGAGGAACCCAGTCGCCCGCAGAGATCGTCTCGATCACCACGCCAGGCCCTTGGTGCCCCCTTGGAGCACAGAGAATTGATTGGAGGTTCTGGGTCCCTGTCAACTGACTCAGGAGGAGATCATATGAATCAGGAACCTGGCCCACCACACCTCACCCGGGAATACCCATACCCTCCTCCGCCCCCTTCTGACTGGTGGCGATACGTGCAACAGCTGCCAACCAAGCACGACTTCAAACAGATGGTAGCCGAGATCAAAGAGACCTGTCGTTCAGAACTAGCAGCAACAAGGCGGGAGGTGGTGGCTCTGACCCAAAGGGTTCACCAACTTGAGGAAGACCATAACCAGGCCAGGGCGGTCATTCGGCACCTCCAATCCCAGACGGCTGCTCAAGCCTCAATTATAAGAGATCTCCAGCGACACATAGAGGATCTGGACAATAGGGGACGCCGAAATAACATCAGGGTCAGAGGGATCCCAGAGACGAGAGAGGTGGAAGACGTAGCGGGTACCCTACAAAAAGTTTTCAACACAGTGCTACGCCGCCCAGCTGACAATCCAATTAAAATGGATAGAGCTCATAGAGCCCTGAAACCAAAGACCATGACGGGCAATCCTAGAGATATCATCTGCCGGATTACTGACTTTTCCCTGAAAGAAGACATCATGGCAAAGGCAAGACAGCTCAAGCAGATCACCCACAATAATGTGAAAATACAGCTATATCAGGATCTTTCGTGGATTACTTTACAGCAACGCAGAGCACTGAGACCACTGTTAAGCATCCTACAAGACAATCATATTCCCTATCGGTGGGGCTTCCCTTTTAGCCTCTCAGCTAAGAGGGGAGAAAGGGTGGCCACTCTGAGAAATCCAGATGACCTGGTGTCTTTCTGCCGTACACTGACCATCGAAAGGCCAGACCTACCCGACTGGTCCGTATCGCAGGGACTGCCCCCACTACAACAAACATGGCAACAATCCACACCTCGTCAAACGACAAGGAGGCTCCCCAGGAGACGAGACCCGGCGTGATTGGTGACTGTATTATCTAACGCCTGGCTATTATGCTTATATTTTCTTTAATATCTGTATTAGTTGTGGGAATCTATATGTACCCATCTGGGCCTCTGGGCGAGAATAGACAGCTCTTGGGGGGGGGGACTTTCTATGGTAACTGTTCTTGAGGTTCTCACGTGTACCCCCACAGATGAGAGTTGTATTATAGGTCCTATGACTTATTAAGTGGTACAGTAGCTCTAGGTAGCTGACTTTGGCGACTGATGCCATTCCGTGTCCGACTCTCATTTTGGGACTACATGTTATTGTCCTACAATATGAAGAGGTTGTTGTTTTTTTCTTTTTGTCTTTCTCACTCTTTCAAAGTTTGGTTATACTATTATTGTTTTGATATACAGTACATGCCTAATGTTTCCATACCAGCCAAGCCCACACGACAACGCTCACGGAGTCTACAATCCCACCAAGACATTATATATATCTCCTTTTAAAAGCTTTGAGAAAACCCATATTTTACAATGGTTAAGTTACTCTCTCTTAATGTAAAAGGTCTAAACTCAGACCTAAAAAGAAGGCTGACGCTACGGGAAATGCGGGAGTCCAAAGCGGATATCGTATTTTTACAGGAGACACATCTTACGACTTCGGGTTCCCTTAGATTTGCACACCATTGGTTTCCTACTACTTTCTCAGCCACGGCTAAGAACAAAACGGCTGGAGTGGCGATCTTGATCTCCCGTCATTGCACACTCCAGGTAACAAAAACTGATATAGATCCTCAAGGCAGATTTGTCATTGTATATGGGAGCATAGGAGGAACACCAATTATGTTGTGCAACCTATATACCCCTAACACAAACCAGGTAAAGTTTGTAACCTCAGTATTAGCCCGTTTACACCCTGATCGGGGAATGGCCCAAATAATTGGGGGGAATTTTAATATGGCATTTTCCAAGACTGGAGACAGGTTGGTCCATAAACCTTCCAGTAATGCAAAATTGACAGAACGGGTCTCCACTGACTTTCGGAAACTTATTCGTAGATACACACTATATGACCTATGGCGCATTGACAACCCGACGGATAGGAGATACACGTTCTACTCACACCCGCATGGCTCTCACAGCCGTATAGACTATTTCTTTGGGGACGTGATTTCAGTTCGCTCATTGTTATCAGCTTCCATTGGCACTATAACATGGACAGACCATGCCCCTTTGATAATAGATCTCAAATTGCTGCCAGTTCCACCTAAGTTGAATCATTGGAGACTGAATGAGTCCCTTCTCACTAATAAAATTACACGAGACAAACTGCGGGAATCCCTTGTAAACTACTTTACAGAAAACACCCCCACTTCTCCGTCATTGTCTGTCCTATGGGAAGCCCATAAGGCGGTTTTCAGGGGTGAGTGCATTGCACTATCATCTAGGATTAAAAGGGATGCAAAATCCCGATACCTGCAAATAGAAGGGGAATTAAGGAAAGCAGAGGCACGACTACTGACACACCCAACCAGATCGCTTCTTAAAGAAATAGTGGACCTGAGAAGCCAACTGAAAGCCATCTCCCATAGTAAGGTGGAGACCCTTCTTAGATATTCTAGGCAGAAATTCTATGAATACAGCAATAAGGCACACACGATGTTGGCTAAGAGATTGAGGGATCAGGCCACTAATAATTCCCCATACGGTATTAAGGATCCGACAGGTGTGATCCATTATGACCCGGTTAAAGTAGCTCAAATTTTCCATGATTATTATTCTTCCCTCTACTCTCTTCCCCCCCCATCACATCAACCCCCAGGTGGACAAAACCGATCTCTGGACGATTACCTCTCATCATGCCACCTACCTAAACTATCCCAGTCTGCTTTAGACGAACTAAACCAGAAAATTACGTCGGACGAAATTGCGGCAATAGTGAAAAATCTACCGAATCGTAAAGCACCGGGTCCAGACGGGTTGCCCTATCTCTACTATAAAACCTACATAGATATGCTATCCCCACATATGGTAAATCTGTTTAATCATTTCATGGAGGGGGGGATGATACCCGACTCACTTCTTCGTTCATATATTACTGTAATCCCAAAGGAGGGCAAAGATCCGATGGAATGTGCAAGCTATCGCCCCATCAGTCTGTTAAACTCTGATTTGAAAATCTTCACCAAGCTTTTGGCAGAGAGGCTGGGGTCCTTGCTTCCACATTTAATACACAAGGATCAGGTAGGATTTATACGTTTCCGACAGGCGGGGGATAATACTAGACGTATCCTAGACTTGGTCGAGGTGACCAACAGAGGAGCGGGGGAGGCCCTTTTGCTAAGTTTAGATGCTGAGAAGGCCTTCGACAGGCTAGATTGGACATTCATGTTCCACTCTCTTCACCACTTTGGCCTGTCGGGACCTTTTGTTACGGCTCTGAAAGGTCTATATTCATCACCCACTGCTCTGGTGCGCCTTCCTCACGCACATTCCAGAGACCTGCTCATAAAAAATGGAACGCGACAGGGGTGCCCCCTTTCTCCTCTGTTGTATGTCCTCAGTATTGAACCATTAGCTGCGCAAATTAGACTGAACCCGGATATATTGGGAATCCAGCTTAAAGGTAAACAATTCAAAATCGCCCTGTTCGCAGATGATGTTATACTCTCCTTGACAAACCCTATAACCTCCCTCCCTAACCTACAGGCCACTATCGCATCTTATGCTAAACTATCAGGCTATAAAATCAACTCTACAAAAACTGAAGCACTGCCCATAAATATCCCGGAACCTAAACTTCATCTCCTTAAAAGTTTATATAAATATACATGGCGCACAACATCCATCCGATACCTGGGGATCAATATGACCTCTAGCTACAAAACAATATTCCAAGCTAATTTCCCACCCCTCATTCAGAAAGTAGAAGCTCAGCTTAAAAAATGGTCATCCCTACAAATTTCGCTCTTGGGGAGAATAGCAGCTGTGAAAATGTCCATTATACCCCGGTTTTTATACCTATTTGAAACATTATCAGTAAAAGTACCCGTAGTAATTCTAAAAAGAATCCAGTCATTTTTAATGAAGTTTATCTGGCATTCGGGGAGACATCGAATACCAGCCTCGGTCCTTTGTGCGCCAAGACGACAGGGAGGTGTTGCATGCCCAGATATTTTACTATACTACTACGCTACGCACCTACGCCATTTGTCTCACTGGACAACATTGTCAGCTTGTACCAGATGGTCAGAGGTAGAACAATTATGGCTAGCTCCATACCACCCTGCTTCATTGATATGGGGCAAACCCTCAGAGATTCCCTCCAAAATGTTGTTGGGACCAATGTCTTTCACCAGAGGCATTTGGGATAGATGCAGGATTAAATTTCAGATGGCGACACACACCTCTTCTCTGACCCCTTTCTTGTATAGCCCACACATTTCGGGAGCCATGGACTCTGCTACTATGCGAAAATGGGCAGAAGCAGGCCTCTTTTGTTTCCGTGATATACTAAACCCACTTACCCACAAAATACGCTCTTTTACCGAACTATGCTCGCTTTATAAATTACCGGTAACCCTTAGCTTTTCGTACCGACAAATAATTCACTACGACGCGTCGATCATGGGAGTTAATAAATATACTAAACCAACCCAATTTGAAACCCTTTGCTCTCGGGGACCCTCTACAAAGGGTCTAATATCAGATATATATGCTATTTTGAACTCTCGAAGTACCCAAGGTCCCCTCAAACATGCCTATATGGCACGATGGGAAACATGGCTAGGACGGGAAATCTCTGATTCGATGTGGAAGGTGATATGGGAGAGAACCTTCAGAACGTCAATTAATACTCTATACAAAGAGAATCAGATGAAAATTTTGATGACGTGGTATAACACCCCCGAGATGCTTCATAAGTTCAACCCGGCGATACCTGATAATTGTTGGCGATGTGACCAGAGAAATGCCTCATTATACCATCTATTTTGGTCCTGCCCGATAATCCGAGGCTTTTGGGGGTCAATAGCAACAGTGTTGACACGGGTTATGGGTCATATTCTACCAGTAGACCCGGCTCTATACCTCTTAAATCTGTTCCCTTTAAGCTTGAATAAACCCAAGAGCAAACTCCTAATGCTTCTTCTTACGGCAGCAAAATGCCTGATATCTCTCAATTGGAGGAAGAGGGCTCCACCTTCGTTGTCCGACTGGCTTATACGGATAAAGGACCTCCGATCAATGGAACAACTGACCGCCACGCTTCATAACACAATGGACAAATTTACCCAGACTTGGCAGATATGGGATCTCTCCATGGACTCACAACAATTGTAATATATGGAGGATATATGTTGATGTTCTTGAATTTTGATATTGGAAAATGTAATGTGGACTTATTATTATGAAATCACATTTGGTATTGTTCTGATTGTTGACATGACTTAAAAAATTAATAAAAATCAAAGTTGGAAAAAAAAAAAAAAAAAGATATATCATAGGATTGAAAATGGCCAATATCCTAAATGAACCAATAACTCCAGAACTACGTGCTACAGCTGCAGATCTCCACCTAATGTGCTTAGATAATATCCATACAAAATCATTCACTCTTAGGTCTGGACCTGAACATTTATCTCCACACACGCGGTCACAGTCAGATGTTACATACTTAGAACGGCAAGCAACAGAGGCATCAACCTAGACCCCAGGACTCCCTCCCGTGGGGTGCACAGTAACTATGACCGTATTTCCCCGGCCCCTCTTCCTATGACGATGCCTAGAGCCACCATTAGTCTGAAGAGAGGTGTAAACTCCACCCCCCCCCCCCCACCAACAAACTCCTAACCACTTTAGCTGGAGATGTAGGTGTAGGAGTCACCAGCACGGTAGAAACAGAAGTACCTGGGCAATTAACTTCACAGGTAATACCCCAGCTAGCTACTTCTCTGGCCTGCAAATCAATCACCGGGTTATGTTTTTTCAGCAACGGAAGGTCCAAGATAATGGAAGTGGGAGATTCTCCAAGATGTGGCAGGATATGAACTCTTAGTGAAATGTTCCTATGCGCATGTTCACATTATGCACAACTTGGGAAGAACCTTCTGGCTGAGAGGAGCCGAGTCAATATCGAAGATGAGAATGGATCTCACTAATGCGTTACAGATGAGGCCATGAGTCTGAGCAAAGAGAGAATCCATGAGGTTGACTCCTGCTCTGCTATCGACCAGCATTGGCACAGTCTCAGTTTTACCATCTACCACCTAGCAGACAGTTTGAATGGGCCAAGAAGGAAATAGAAATCCTCTGGTCATCTCCTTCCAGACAACCCGAGGTGTACGGTATCTGAGACTATGTGACTGTTTTGGGGCGGTGTGGACAGACCTTAATAAAATGATTTGTTTGTTGCTCAGTGTTTCGGAGATGGGCTATTGACAATCACTGAAATGACCCAGCACTCAGGAGTCAGTTCTGCCTGCATCTGTCAGCTGGACTCCAGGACACTCTAGTTCAGCATGCTACACCTGAGTTGTTAGAGTCTGTGATGATACTTGCCTTGCGATCAGGGTTGACAGACGTCTCAGGGAGAGACCAACACTTAATATGTCCTCTGTAGCCATCACGGTTGAGAAGGCTCCATGTGTTGGGCTTGGTGAACCTTTGCAGTTGGGGGAATTAATCACTCATGTTAAACCTACTGCAGTTCATCAGCCAGGTGGAGTATGCTTCTACTGTGGAAAAACACATTATTTTATTAAGGTCTGTCCACAACCACTCCAAAACAGTCAAACAGTCTAAGACGCCGTGCACCTTGGATTGTTTGGAAGGAAACGACCAGAGGGTTTATATTTCCTTCTTCTTTCTCTTTTTCAACTGGAAATCTGGATTAGCTTTTCAAAAAAAATGCATCAGAAACAGATAATCTGTTACTCAGCCATTTTGGCTGCGTTTTTTTCTGGTGTGTTTTTCAGCCCATACAGAATAATTTCAATGGGAAAAGCAGATAAAGAAAAGCGCACTCAAAATTGGCACATTCATTCTTTTTGCGGATCACTTTTCAAATGAAAAAACGCACCGGTTGATGAAAGCACAGATTGAACAGCAAAATTGGAAAACCCGATGACTTTGCTGGAATTCCATTTAAGTGATGCGTTCACTGCATTTTCATTACAGAAATGGATAAAAAAAAAAAAAAAAAAAAAAAAAACAGATCAAGAATGCACAGTGTGAACATAGCCTTATACTGAGGAGAAAATGCCCTTGAAATGGATGTTTCAACAAGACAACTACCATACACACAAGTAAATGAAAACCAACAAATACAAATACATTGTGGGATGTAGTCCAAACATCCTGGGCTGTAATAACAGTTGACAGTTGCCAGACGTTGGTTGACTCTATGCAAGATAGATATGAAGCAGTTCTAAAAAACTGTGGTTATACAACTAAATATTAGGTTAGTGATTCACAGGAATGCTAAATCCTAAGGGAAAAAAAGTACATATTTTGAGTTTGTAAAGACAAATGCACACATTGATATTTTTTTTGAACAGTCCAATGTTCATTTTTTATTATTTTCTATAAAGTCGGCGCGGCCCGGGGGGGAGGGGTGCCGCTGGCCGTCGGCGCAGCCCGGAAAGGGGGGGGGTGCCGCTGGGAGCCGCAGGCGCGATGCTCTCCTACCTGGGAGCCGCGCCGGATGTCTGCTAGGGGCCGGAGGAGCAGAGGAGAGGAGGGGCGGGATCAGGCAAGGGACGCAGGAAGCTCTCTGCTTCCTTTGCCTGACCCTCCTCTCCTCTGGCGGCGGCTTGCGGGGGTCGGCTGGGGGCCCCCCTCCAGGCTTTAAGGGGCCCCCAACCGGTCGGGGCCCTGGTGCAGCTGCACAGGCTGCACCAGTGTAGTTCCGCCGCTGACTGTATGTATGCGTACCACCAGACTTTCTCCAATCCGCAGATGTTGGGAGAATGAAGGACAGGACATGTTGAATTTTAACTTACCCAGTCCTTTGTTCTCTTAGTAGATACACTGCTGCCTAAACAATGGAAGCCGTATCCAACAATAAAAGATTTCCTTCTCATTTTAAGAGGAAAAGTTGCATGTTTATGAAGGAGTCATAAAAACAACTATTAGAAGAAAATGCATTCATCTGGCATTTACCATATGTAAAACCACCTAGCTTGAGAGTAGGATAAGGTAGAGTCAGAGTCCTTGATGCAACAATTCGTCACTTACTGGGCTGCTTGCTGTAGCTTCCATATAATCACTGTTTTACCAGCAGATTATTGAGGTCATATTCATGACCTCAATATAATTCCACATTCACCACTAATTGACAGCTATATGTGTATATTTGCATAGGCAGAAGGCAGTTAATCAATGGTATGGGAGGGTATCCTCCCATAAGTATCAATCAATGGTATCGAGCTTAGCACTCAGAGAACTGGTAGATCTGCAGCAAATAAGACAGCAATTTTATCAAAACTACAGCAAGCAGTCCAGTAAGTTATACATCGCTGGAATGAGTGTCTCTGCCCCTACATCATGCTGCTCTCAAATGGGGTTGCAACAACCTGGCAATAGATTTCCTTTAAGACTGTAGATTAAAGCTGAGATAGCATGCTTTCCATATTTAAAATAAAATGTGTAAAAACAAAAATTCTAAAAAATTTCTAGAACTATAAAGATTGTGTGTTTGCTTGCAGGACTGAATGCAATTCATGAAGCTGTTATCACAAATAGCATGCCTTGCCTTAGACTATTGATATCAGCAAGGGCTGATGTAAATGCACAGGAGCAAAAGTCTGGGAGAAGCCCTCTCCATCTTGCTGTGGAACAAGACAACATTTCCCTGGCGGGCTGTCTTCTTCTTGATGTGAGTGTTATCTACTGTAGATCCCCAACTGTTATGGTGGAATATGCATGTTATTACAAGGCATTATTAGGCTACAAAATTTATGTAAACTTGTACCGAAACTTTTTCTCTAGAGAAAAATAAAAGTAAATCTGTCACTGTTAATTAACTACTTCTGGTCTGTACAAAGGTTAGAAATGTTTAGGCAATCTACACTTTAAGGGTACCTTTACACGTGCAACATTCCATGCAATTTCACTTGCAACTTACTGGTTGCAGTGAAATCATGGACACATTGTTCTATCTTGTTGCTGTGTACAAATGTAACAATGTCTCCATGATTTCACTGCAACCAGTAAGTTGCCAGGGATATTCCTAGAAAAGTTGCCGCGTGTAAGGACCGCTTTACACACACCAACTTCTGTGACCAACTTCTGAACAGATCTCTGGTTGCAGTGAAATCATGGACACATTGTTCCATTTTGTGGCTGTGTACAAATGGAACAATGTGTCCATGATTTCACTGCAACCAGAGATCTGTTCATAAGTTGGTCACAGAAGTTGGTGTGTGTAAAGCGACCCTAAAGGTACCTTAAAACATCAATGCAGAACAAGCAACTTGCAGGAGATTGTGCAGCTGTGTAGTATCATGTTTGCCTCAGGGTGCCCACTGCGATTTTTGAGGATCCAATTTGGCCCCCATGTTATCCTATGGGCACGGATCAGATCGGATTTGGCCTAATTGCCATCGGATTTTTGTCGGATCCAATTTGTGTGCGATTTTTTTGCTGTACCCAAAATCGGAGACTGCTCCGATTTTGAGCACAGCGGACAAATCAGACCGAATCGGATCCGACCCAATCTGCGGCCTTTAACATGGGGGACTATGGAGCACGGGTCCAAGAAAACACAGGATCGTTTCTCGGACCCGGTTTTAGTGTACTGAGCATGCTCAGTACACTAAAACTGCTCTGTACCATCTAATTTCACTTCCGCAATGTATATCCATACATTGCGGAAGTGAAATTAAGTAAGAGGAAGGGGTTAAAAAAAACAAAAAACTCTATTCTCACCTTCCAGTGATCCCCTAATGCCTCCAGCAAGCTCCGGATAGGACCTGGCATTACGTCACAACCCGATCAGCTGACGCGGTAACTGCAGTCATGTGACCCAATGACGCTGACGGGTTGTGACGTAACGGCAGATCCTGTAGACACCTGGAGCTTGCTGGAGGCGTCGGGGGATCGCTGGAAGGTGAGAATAGAGTTTTTTTATTTTTAACCATTTGCTTTTTACTTAATTTCACTTCCGCAATGTATGGATATACATTGCGGATGTGAAAGTGCCCCGCACAGCTCTTTCTTTGTCCGGACCCGTGAAAATTATGAACCCAGACACAGATATAGCATCTGGAGGTCACCTCTGATGCTTTCCTTTCCTGTCCGTGGGGTCCTGCAAAAAGTAGGATTCCATGGACAGGAAAAATAATACTATGTGAAACCAGCCTTACCGATGGCTGTGTACACAACACTGAACAAGCAATGTGTATACATATTAGGAAGCACTAATGGTACCTTTACACGCGGCAACATTTCTAGGGTGTCAACAGGTAACTTACTGGCTGCAGTGAAATCATGGAGACATTATTCCATTTGTACACAGCAACAAGATAGAACCTTGTCTCCATGATTTCACTGCAGCCAGTAAGTTACCTGTTGACACCCTAGAAATGTTGCCGCGTGTAAAGGTACCATAACTGTGCTTCCTCCTCAGAACCCAGTGATCCTTTAATCTCTCGGTGTAGGGAGGGAGCTGCAGCTACTGAGACCTAGGAGACCCAGTCAGCTCTGCCAAGGACTTCTGTGACTAGAGATAATAAGCCAACAGATCCAGCTACAGGGGAATTAAGCAATAAAAATAATCTACCAATATGTAAAATTGCTTCCAAAGTTCTTTAAAGATCTCATATGGAGTGGGCACAGTGTGTAAAATATATGAAAAAAAATTAAAAGAATGGAATCACCACCAGCCTGAATCGATGTTTATGGTTCTGCATGTAGAGCATGTAAAAATAATTTCTATGGAAATGAGAGCACAATTTAGAATGCTTTATAGTGGTCATTGGGAGTCATTATAAATAAGCAAACCTTTTGAAGTTCAAGTTCGGGAGGTGCAGCCAAACTTTCTGGCATACTGTTTGTGACCCCGAACTTGACCCAAACCTCAGAGTAAGTCACTGATTGGCAGTTTAGCTCTTCGCCCACATACATACAGTCATAAGTAAAACACTTCCGAGGTGGAAGGGTGTTTTTTTTTTCCAAATTAGTTTTCGACACACACTGCACCCAAAAGCTGTGCTTTTAAGTCCAGTGTGAGCCAATCAAGCAGAGGACGTGTCAAGCACCATCTGTACCCAACCACAATGATGCTCGATCCAGTGCTTTGGAAGCTTTTAAGCACCCGTATTCTGAACAGGTTTGCTCAACGCCGGGAAGTTCGGGTGACCCGAACTGAACAGAACCTTGAAAGGTTTGCTCATCTCTAGTAGCGATAAAAAATAAAATGTGAAAAATAGACACACATTTCCTATTTTTTTCTTTTTTTAACATTCTGACTCACCGTGGGCCGGGTGCTCTGGTCTCAGGCGCAGGCCGTTGGTCACGGTTCCGGTGCCTGAGGTTGTGGGCCCAGGGGTCAGTAAAAGGGTGAAAGTAAAATAATAAAAAGGGTAAAGTTATTATTTCCTGACACCACCGGTAGGGTTCCGGTGATGGCACCGGCGCTGCTTGGACCTCCGGGGTGATGGGCGGCAGCAGGATGGAACTGCTCCCTACAGGACGAGCGGGGTCCCTGGAGTCGAGAGCTGCAACGGTGTAATAGGGCAGCTCGGTTGTTTCTGTAAGGCAAGGTGATTAATGGGTGTCCCGAAATAAAGCTCAGACACGTTGCTCCTCTGAATGGGTGTTTACTTAGTTCTTCAATGGCAGACAGGTATAACGGTTCTCAATGCCATGTAACGGACCGGGTGGTCCCTGCGGTGAATAGTGTACCTCTGAGGCTCCACAGGTGTCCTTCTCTATTATGACTGTCCCTCTCTCTTCGCTGCTTTGGTTTACCTTGCCAAGGTACTGAGGATCTTCTATTGGGTCCTGAGCCTTGGCCCCGACTCTCGTTAGGTCCCTGATCCTCAATGGTGGGTACCCCCTGGTATAGCTTCGGCGATGGTAAAATTGTGAGTTGTGCTCCTTTAAAGCTTTCAACCACTCCGGGTTCTGTGGTGCAGGGTTAAATCATCTGAACCAGGTTTTGGACTGGGCTTGGGTCGGTAATCGCCCGTTCTCTCTCTCTTGGCCCCTTGCTCTTCTGGGTCACCAGTGCTCGGTGCCCTCCCTGTTAGCTTGTGAAAGACAAGAGAAAAAACAGGGGGCGCAATAGTGCATTATCAATGTTACCAGCAGGGGATAATTATATGCGTGTTCACTAACCTATTATTGTTGTGCAAACCCCGCACAACAATGGTATAAATTTTGGAAGCGGTTAGAGTCTCCTTTCTCCTATTGTAGGTTTTGCAATGGAGTGGAGACACGTTTATGCAGCTCTGTCCCGGGAGTCTCGGCGTCCCCGCTCGCTTCCTTCTGTAACCCCGCCTGCTACCACCCCATGTGACCGGGCGCGCTGACGCAGGCAGGTCCTGTGCTCTTCTGGGTCACCAGTGCTCGGTGCCCTCCCTGTTAGCTTTACAGTGCTTCCTGTAGCTCCTCCAACTCTGCTACATCTGTTACTTTCACATTGTATCTCTGAGCTTTTCTCCTGCCACGACTTGACTTCTGCACTGTTCTGTTCGACTTCCTGGTCTAACTCCTTACTGCCTTCCCACTCACTATATCACCTAGCTCTCCTCCCACCGGGACCTGTTACCCTAGCAACGGGTGTCTGATTGGTCCTCTATCGTTAGGTGTGTGTGTGTTGGAGCCTCACTATTCTTCTACTGATCACAGGAACAGAGAATACGACACCTTCAGTCAGGGGTGTAGTACCCTCCTGTGACACACTCTTAGTGGGGCGCCACAATTCCTTCTTCCTTAAAGAGGACCTGTCACTCCCCTGGTGCTATGTTAACTGAATGCAGCAATGAATGCAGAGTGTCTGCTGCATTCAGGGAAGGGGTCCCCCATGTTTCTAGCCATACTGTAAGTTGTTAAAAAGACTTTGTAAAGTGTACAGATAAGGAGTCCGGAGGACTTACTCAGTAATGAGTCATCGCTGTTGCTGGTGTACTCCCCGCCTCCAGCCCTCTCTGTGCCACCTCCAGCCCTCAGCGATGACACATACTGTAGGGTTGAACAAGAGAAGGCTGGAGGTGGCACAGAGAGGGCTGGAGGCGGAGAGGTCATCAGCAATAGCGATGACACATACAGAAGGCTGGACAAGAAAAGGCTGGAGGTGGTACACAGAGGGCTGGAGGAAGGGAGGACACCAGGGAGAAGCGAGAACTCATTACTGAGTAAGTCCCTCCAGACTCCTTATCTGTACACTTTATAAAGTCTTTTTAAAGAGGACCTGTCACCAAACCAGGCATGGTGATCTAATTACAGCACTGGATGCAGCATGTCTGCAGCATCCAGACAAGGGGTCCCCCAGCACTTGAGCAGCCCTGTACCCCAAGTAAATACACTTAGAAAACTTACATGCTCCAGCCATTAAGGAGGTGGTTAGGGGCTGCAGCCAAGGGCAGATTCACACCCCCTTGCCGTTTGGCTCTGCCCCTCAGGGGGCGGGGCTAAACTGACTTTCTGGGAGAGAAAAAAAAACTCTGTTTAAATGCTGCTGAAGAGGGAGAGAATGATTGGCAGCGATGGGCAGATTAAACATGCAGGGGGTGTGAATCTGCCCTTGGCTGCAGCCCCTAGCCACCTCTTTAATGGCTGGAGCATGTAAGTTTTCTAAGTGTATTTACTCGGGGTACAGGGCTGCTCAAGTGCTGGGGGACCCCTTGTCTAGATCCTGCAGACATGCTGCATCCAGTGCTGTAATTAGATCACCATGCCTGGTTTGGTGACAGGTCCTCTTTAACAGCTTACAGGGGGCCTACAAACATGGGGGATCCCTTCCCTGAATGCAGCTGACACACTGCATTCAGTTAGCATAGCACCAGGGGGGTGACAGGTCCTGTTTAATATCCACAAAAAAAACTAAAATAATTTAAAAATGCCACAAAATTAAGCATGTGAAAAGAGGCAAAAAAACAAAAGAAACATTTTCTAAAAGCTGTGAAAAGGGTATGTAGGAGAAAATTTGTAAATTTGCCTGGTCAGGTACCGGATAAAATGGACCAGTTCTGAACTAATTAATATAATTCTAGCAACTGAAATCTATCTCCTTAGCTTATTAATGGAAGCAATGTTCATTATCACATGTGTATGGAATGAAGCATTTTGTAGGCTTTTAGTCACTTCAAACTCCACCAATCAGATTTGTGTTAATGAGTCAGATCATTAGTGAAGTTGATGAATTAGCCAGTTATGATGACTATACGCTCAGGCTTTAAAAGGGCTATTAGTATTTTACAATCAGTATCTTTCAACAGGGAGATGCGTGTGTGGATAGTACAACGTATGATGGCAATACCCCTCTCCACATAGCAGCTGGAAAAGGCTCCACCAAATTGACTGCACTCCTGAAAGCAGCAGGTACGTTCTCATGGATTGTTTTTTTATGACTACACTGTTTGCAGAATTATTAGGCAAATTGTATTGTAGAGGATTATTTTTATTATTGATCAACAACTATGTTCTCAATCAACCCAAAAGACTCAAATATCAAAGCTTAATATTTTTGGAAGTTGGAGTGGTTTTTGTTAGATTTGGCTATCTTAGGAGGATATCTGTTTGTGCAGGTAACTATTACTGTGCAGAATTATTAGGCAACTTAATAAAAACCAAATATATTCCCATCTCACTTGTTTATTTTCACCAGGTAAACTAATAACTGCACAAAATTTAGAAATAAACATTTCTGACATGCAAAAACAAAACCCCAAAAAATTAGTGACCAATATAGCCACTTTTATGATGACACTCAATAGCCTTCCATCCATAGAATCTGTCAGTTGCTTGATCTGTTTACGATTAACATTGCGTGCAGCAGCCACCACAGCCTCCCAGACACTGTTCCAAGAGGTGTACTGCTTTCCCTCCCTGTAGATCTCACATTTTAGGGGGCACCACAGGTTCTCTATGGGGGTTCAGATCATCTGAACAAGGGGGCGATGTCATTATTTTTTCTTCTTTTAGACCTTTACTGGCCAGCCACGCTGTGGAGTAGTTGGATGCTTGTGATGGAGCATTGTCCTGCATGAAAATCATGTTTTTCTTGAACGATACTGACTTCTCCCTGTGCTACTGCTTGAAGAAGTTGTTTTCCAGAACCTGGCAGTAGGTCCGGGAGTTGAGCTTCACTTCATCCTCAACCCGAAAAGGTCCCACAAGTTCATCTTTCATGATACCAGCCTATACTAGTACCCCACCTCCACCTTGCTGGCGTCTGAGTTGGAGTGGAGCTCTCGGCCCTTTACTGATCCAGCCTCTGGCCCATCAAGAGTCACTCTCATTTCATCAGTCCATAAAACCTTTCAAAAATCAGTCTTAAGATATTTCTTGGCCCAGTCTTAACGTTTTATCTTATGTTTCTTGTTCAAAGGTGGTCGTTTTTCAGCCTTTCTTACCTTGGCCAGGTCCCTGAGTATAGCACACCTTGTGCTTTTTGATACTCCAGTAACGTTGCAGCTCTGAAATATTGCAAAACTGGTGGCAAATGGCATCTTGGCAGCTTCACACTTGTTATTTTGCGCCTTTTTTTGCCCAACACGTTTCTTGCGACCCTCTTGGCTATTTGCCATGAAACACTTGATTGTTCGGTGATCACGCTTCAAAAGTTTCAATTTCAAGACTGTTGCATCCCTCTGCAAGACATCTCACAATATTGAACTTTTCAGAGCCTGTCAAATTGCTCTTCTGACCCATTTTTCCAAAGGAAAGGATGTTGCCTAATAATTAAGCACACCTTATATAGAGTGTTGATGTCATTAGACCACACCCGTCCTCATTACAGAGATGCACATCACCTGATTTACTTAATTGGTAGTTTGCTCTCAAGCCTATACAGCTTGGAGTAGGACAACATTTATAAAAAGTATCATGTGATCAAAATACTTATTTGCCTAATAATTCTGCACACAGTGTAATTGGCTTGTCATAGTGGTTTGTGGTGGTTTGGTGCCTTTTTTTCCTTTCCTCCCCAAAAACTATTGTGCAGGAAACTAGAAAAATTGCATATACATATGGTATTAATATGATTAAAAAAAATTAAAGAAAAATAGCTTGAAATTCATGGTTTACAAGCACAGAAAAACAAAAGGTGATAACATACCGTATGTGAAGTAACCTAAAGAACATAAAATGTTCACTTTGATGGTGCTTAAATGTTATGTTATTATTATCCAGGTGCTGATTGTTTCATTGAAAATTTTGAACCCCTCTACATTTCTGGGAACACGGAGGATGACAATGACATAGATGAAGGAATTGTCCCTGGTACAAAGCCACTAGACATGGCCATCAGTGATGAGGTAGGCATCTGATGCCTTTATCTGTGTTCCTGATATAAAACAGTTATACTACACTTTATTAATTATCCTATATCCTGTAGTTGTCATGCCTATTATTTGTTTATTTTATATAGCGCCATTAATTTCACAGCTTTTTACAGACATCATCATTGGAGCTCACAATCTGACTAGATGAATGATGGCTACGTTTACCAGGGAGCAGTCCATGACATTAATAGGCGAAGCTGTTAGCTCTTTTGGCTTTATTTTCTAAACATTTGATCTATCTAGATGGATGGGAAAAACAACAGAAAATTATTTGATTTTGAGACTGTTACTAAGACTGGAGGATCACATCGCACTACCTGCAGCTCTCCTGACCTGAGGAGCATAACAGCTGATTAGAAGTACATGAAGCTGTGACTCCCAGATCAGGATAGGAAAATACAACTCACAGATAGGGGTGTTTGCAGCATTGTATCCGGTATAAATAAACTGGTGCCAACCCACCCCTGAGGAAGAAACCGAAACTGACGTCGGGCGGGTGGGTCCGTGATAGGTGGCAGCACATATGCTCTCCCTTATATGGGTAAATGATACTGGTTTTCCCTTGTACTCATTGTGCACTACTTCTGATGAAGATGATGAGGGGGTACACTGGGGGTCTGAATAAGGTTGTCTACAGATAAAAGCAAAAATGCTAACATGGGAAATACTGACAGATATTGGTAGTTTTTTCTCCAGTCTGCCACAGTTAGAACTTGTAATATAGTGGACAGAATTGTTCAGCCTTGATATACTAACCCCTTCACTATAGTAATGAATAGGTGTGGATATCAATGTGTAATTGGTTGGGGGACAATTGCAGTAAACGTATAAAGCTATATTAAGGGTCGACATAGGATTAAGGTCCCTATAGTTTGTATGGACTGACCCTTGTAATTTAACTACTTGTTAGCCATGTAAAACCACCATCTGAGACTGCCTTAGCAAAGGGTTTCATCTCAGTACCTCTCAGAAATTTTGTATATTCAATTATCTTTTTAAATGTCATTGCTATATTTAAAAACTCAAATAATAAAATTGTGCAAAGTGGAACAGAACTCTATTGTGATTTTGTCCCAGATCAGGATAGCCGATGGCCAGTCCGGGCATTTTCACACAATCCTTAAAAAAAAGTCATACGACAGTGTGACTCCAGCCTTAACCAGTAAATAAATGTGCACAGGAAAATGGATAGGTAATCCCTCTTCCTTCAGACCTATCAGTGACATTTAATTCTTTAGGCCGGGGTTCCACCAGCATATGAGATCCAATGCGAGAGCATCAGATGCACTAAGCTAATGACACTTGGCTCAAATTGTGCTGCGAGCCTGAGCCAAGTGTCAGGAACAGCTATGGAGGAGAGAGATTAATCTCCTACTCTTCTCCATTATATGCCTATATCGGCATATATTGCACTGCAGTCAGGTGACATCCCAGCACAGTCCGATGTTTCACACACACCCATAGACTTGAATGGTTAAGAGCTGAGACTCGCTGCCAAACACAGCAAGGTACCATTTTTTTCTCATTGCCTTTTCTGGCATGAGAAGAAACTCGTAAATGGACACTGCCTCATTGTTTAAGAATGGGGTGAGGGCAGTGCGATGTATCGGATTGCACTCGTCTGTTGTAAATGAGCTGAAACCAATCATTTGTCTAAGGCCTCGGTTCCACTTGCAGAGTTCAGAGATCTACTGTATATGATGATTGACATTTTCTTTTTTTATTAATCTCACAGGTGTTTGAAATACTAAATGGAAAACCATATATGACACCAGTATTTTCTGAAGACATCTGTATACAAGGTGTGTATCTAAAACACTTTTGTGCCAGAGAACATCATAGTGCATAGGCCAATGCCCTTCTCTACAGGCTCCCACTACAGTACCGTGTGTCCCCGAAAATAAGACATCCCCCGAAAATAAGATCTACTTGGGGTTTTGCAAAGCTTCTAAATATAAGACCTCCCCCATGAGTAACACCTAGCAAAAAAAATTTTGAAGCATGCCCCCTGAATGAAGACTAGGGCATAGATCTGTGATTCAGATTACCATAGCTCCCATAACCCGACGCCGTTGTTCACGTGACCGCCACTGTATGTATTCTGGGCGCCACTCTGAGCTCTCTGGCTCACCTCTCATTGATGTACGGTAAGCCGCTGGCCAATCAGAGGCCAGGAGCTAACGTCGGTGCATGATGTTACATGCGGGCCACTGACTGGCCTGATTGACAGATGCTGGCCTGATTGGCCGGTGGCTACCCATACATCTATGGAAACTGAACCAGAGTGCTCAGAACAGCGCCTGAAACACATACAGCAGAGGACTGGTGAAAGAAGGCGTGTGGGGATGAAATACCGATATGTTAACGTGTGCCAACCTGCCAGATTGCTGTTACTCTTTCTGATGGCATAGGCAGATGCCATCATACAATGTGACCACAGCAGTGATTGCTATAGGTAAACTCAGCACTAGCATGTGACAAGTACAAGTTTTTGGTTCTCTTTATTCAGTTTCCATCTAAAAGCACATCAACCAAGTGCCTGAAAATCAGTGGCGAAACCGAAGGGCCCTGGTGCGAATTTTGGACCTGGGCCCCCCTCCCCCACATTGGTCAGATGTATATAATGTTCTAAATCCTATGAAGACTCACGAATTGACCCATCTCCCCTTCATTATGTATTAATGTCCCTCATCCTGCTATATATTGTCCTCCTCCTGGAATATGCCCTTATCATGGCATATATGGTCCTCCATTACAGTAAAATGCAGCCTCACGGCCCTCCACATAGTATAATGCAGCCTCTTAGCCATCCATATAATATATTGCAGCCTCATAACCTGTCATAATATAATGCAGTGTCACATCCCTCCAAATAATGTAATGCAGCATCACAGCCCTTTAAATAATATAATGCAGCGTCACAGCCCTTCATATAATATAATACAGCATCACAGCCCTCCAGATAATATAATGAAGCGTCACAGAACTTCATATAGTATAACGCAATAATGCAGCCTCATCGCCTTCCAGATACCATACATTCTCCCCTTACAGACACACAACCTCCCTGTACAACCTGCCCCACTCAACCAGTCAAACTGCCCTGTGTACAGCCCTCTCCCCCACACACACTGACACACTGCCCACTGTACAGCACCCCACACACCCAGTCACACTGCCCCCTGTACAGCTCCCCGCACACCCAGTCACACAACCCCCTGTACTGCCCCCCCCACACACACTGCCCATTGTGCAGTCCCCCCACTCACACACAGAGGCACACAGACACACTGCCCACTGTACCGCCTCCCCTGTCAAACTGTCCCCTGTACAGCCCCCACACACACAGACACACACACACATAGATCCATTACCCCCTATACAGCCCTCCCCCTCTCCCCCGCACACAATCCCCCCACCTTCTCTCTTTCTCTCCAGAAGCTGTGAGAGGCTCTTCTACTTCTGAATGGAGCTCACACTCATCGCTCCCGTCGATAGCTCCATCCTGACTGTGATGAGGTCACATGATCTCATCACGCAGTGGCCGCGGGAATTTTTAAGTTACAGTGCATGCCAGTCCTTCGGTGTGATCAGCCGCCTGGGGACAGGTCGGGCAGACCGCCATGCAGTGACATGAATATGCGTCCTCAGAGACGCACATCCATGTAAAGCAGGCGCAGGGATCGGCGGGTGCCTCTGCGAAAAATGCAAGTTAAGCTACAGTTAAAGAGAAATATGTAATCAATTTCATCTGAACTGAAAGTTACGTAAAAAAAGGGCAATAAGCCACAATGTAGCCTAGGAACATTGTGGAAAAAACTCTGAAAATCAATATAATTTTTACAAAAAACATGGAGTTATAGGTCTGCCAACTATAATAAACAATAAGGTTTATTGAATGTCATAAACATGACAAAACATATCTGAAAACACTAATAATAAAGCAATAAATTAAGAGGTGGAGACTTAATTATCAAATAGGCAAAGCTAAGACATTTAAAGGGATTTTGTCACAAACAAGGGTAACTTTAATCAAAAGATTTTTAAATAATAAAAAGTTTCACAATTGGATGTATTTAAAGAAACTGTGCTGAAATAAGTTTATACGTGTCCCTGCTATGTACTGTAAAACTGCTGTGTCTGACTGTGCACAGAGCATGGATTTATCCTTGGCAGGGGAGGAGGATGCAAAAGAGTATACAGACATTACAGCACGGAATTGCACATAAAACATTTTTAAAAACAGGCAGGGAAATGCTTTATCTCAAAAAAAAAAGAATCAGCTGTGATCCTGTGCTGTAATGTCTGTATCCTCTTTTGCATTTTCCCTGCCCAGGATCAAATCCTGCTCCGCAGAAGGTCAGACACGGCCATTTTACAGTGCTAGCAGGGAGACATATATGTGACTATCTCAACATAGGAACTTTTTTTTCTAAACACATCCAATTGTGGAACGTATTACTATTCCAAAATCTATTGATTAAAATGAACTTTTAGAACACAAAAATTGATGTTATGGTGTGGTACATGGGGTACAATGATAGTGGGGACATTCTTCATCAATGAAAACCTCAATGCCACTGGATATCTGAATCATGTAGCAATTTCAGATATCCAGTGGCATTGAGATTTCCATTGATGAAGAATGGCCCCACTATCTTTGTACCCCATATAGCAGACCATACCATCAATTTTTGTGTTCCAACAGTCTTGGAGGGATCTAACCACTGTGGATTAGTATCAGACCAATATTGGTGGTTTTGTTTGTTAACTTCACCATTCACAAAAAAGTTTGCCTCATCACTTATCTGAAGGCAATTGTCTATGTTGTGAAGATATGAGATGTGCGGCATCTGAAACAACAGATACTGGAAGCCTGTGCTAGCATTTCTTTTCTGGTGTTGCTATCAGTGTGTCAAGAATGGGAGAAGAGGGTTGCATTGACAATCCAACACAATGGGCAGCACTTTGAACACATTTTATAAGTGGTCATAAACTTGTAAATAACTAATGAAAGAATAAGGTTACTTTAAAACCAAGCACACCATTGTTTTTCTTAAGAAATTCTCAATATGTTTGTTGTGTCACATGACCCTCTTCCCATTGAAAAAAATAAAGTTGGATCCAAAATGGCTGACTTCAAAATGGCCGCCATAGTCACCACCCATCTGGAAAAGTTTTCCCCCTCCCATATAGTAATGTGCCACAAACAGGAAGTTGATATCTCCAACCATTCCCATTTTATATAGGTGCATCCATATAAATGGCCCACCCTGTATAATGCATGCAAGTAAAGAAAGGATGAATAGTCACTGAATTATAGAGAACTAGATGGCGGCCCGATTCTAAAGAATCGGGTAGTCTAGAATCCATATATAGTTTATTTACTAATAGTTACGGGAGTGCGGTGAAATTAATTGTGTGTATACAGGTGGCTCAGTGGGTAGCAGAGTATACGGTGGCTCAGTGGTTAGCAGTGAGTGCGGTGGCTCACTGGTTAGCATTGAGTGCGGTGGCTCAGTGGTTAGCAGTGAGTGCGGTGGCTCAGTGGTTAGCAGTGAGTGCGGTGGCTCAGTGGTTAGCAGTGAGTGCAGTGGCTCAGTGGTTAGCAGTGAGTGCGGTGGCTCAGTGGTTAGCAGTGAGTGCGGTGGCTCAGTGGTTAGCAGTGAGTGCGGTGGCTGAGTGGTCAGTGATTGCGGTGGCTGAGTGGTCAGTGAGTGCGGTGGCTCAGTGGTTAGCATTGAGTGCGGTGGCTCAGTGGTTAGCAGTGAGTGCGGTGGCTCAGTGGTTAGCAGTGAGTGCGGTGGCTCAGTGGTTAGCAGTGAGTGCAGTGGCTCAGTGGTTAGCAATGAGTGCGGTGGCTCAGTGGTTAGCAGTGAGTGCGGTGGCTCAGTGGTTAGCAGTGAGTGCGGTGGCTCAGTGGTTAGCAGTGAGTGCGGTGGCTCAGTGGTCAGTGATTGCGGTGGCTGAGTGGTCAGTGAGTGCGGTGGCTCAGTGGTTAGCAGTGAGTGCGGTGGCTCAGTGGTTAGCAGTGAGTGCGGTGGCTCAGTGGTTAGCAGTGAGTGCAGTGGCTCAGTGGTTAGCAGTGAGTGCGGTGGCTCAGTGGTTAGCAGCGAGTGCGGTGGCTCAGTGGTTAGCAGCGAGTGCAGTGGCTCAGTGGTTAGCAGCGAGTGCGGTGGCTCAGTGGTTAGCAGCGAGTGCGGTGGCTCAGTGGTTAGAAGTGAGTGCGGTGGCTCAGTGGTTAGCAGTGAGTGCGGTGGCTCAGTGGTTAGCAGTGAGTGCGGTGGCTCAGTGGTTAGCAGTCAGTGCGGTGGCTCAGTGGTTAGCAGTGAGTGCGGTGGCTCAGTGGTTAGCAGTGAGTGCGGTGACTCAGAGGTTAGCAGTGAGTGGGGTGGCTCAGTGGTTAGCAGTGAGTGCGGTGAGATTGGTCAGCACAGTGGCGTGGGCAGAGGGGTGAGCGCAGCGCCGTGGGCAGAGTGGTCAGCGCAGCTCCGTGGGCAGAGTGGTGAGCACACACATACATACATACACACACACACACACTCCGCTATAGTTAGCACCGACCCTGCGTCTTCCCCGCCGCCTGGATCCTGAGTTGAGATGTCGCCGCCCGCGGACGACTGGATCCAATATGGCGTCCGGGAAGTTTGGCGAGACTTCTTGGACGCTATCTTGGATCCAGTAGTTCGGGGGTGTCAACATGTCGACTGAGGATCCAGGCGGCTGGGCCGGTGCTAACTATAGCGGAGTGTGTGTGTGTGTGTGTGTGTGCGTGTGTGTATGTGTGCGGACAAAGTGAGGGAAGTGCGGACAAAGTGAGGGAAGTGCGGACAAAGTGAGGGAAGTGCGGACAAAGTGAAGGAAGTGACTACATACACACATATATACACATACTGTACATTGCATATGGAGGGGTGAAGAGAGCGGAGGCTGGAGGGGTGAGGAGAGCGGAGGCTGGAGGGGTGAGGACAGGGGAGGCTGGAGGGGTGAGGAGAGGTGAGGACAGGGGAGACTGGAGGGGTGAGGAGGGGTGAGGACAGGGGAGGCTGGAAGGGTGAGGAGGGGTGAGGACAGAAGAGACTGGAGGGGAGGGCGGAGGCTGGAGGGGAGGCTGGAGGGGAGGCTGGAGGGGAGAGGGGAGGCTGGAGAGGGGAGACTGGAGGGGAGAGGGGAGGCTGGAGGGGAGAGGGAAGGCTGGAGGGGAGAGGCTGGAGGGGAGAGCGGAGGCTGGAGAGCGGAGGCTGGAGGGGAGAGTGGAGGCTGGAGGGGAGAGCGGAGAGTGGAGGCTGGAGGGGAGAGCGGAGGCTGGAGGGGAGAGCGAGGCTGGAGGGACGAGTGAGGGCAGAGGGAAGTGGAGGCTGGAGGGCAGAGGGGAGAGTGGGGCTGGAGGGCAGAGTGGAGGTGGAGGGCAGAGGGAGAGTGGAGGCTGGAGGTCGGAGGCTGGAGGGGTAGAGCGGAGGCTGGAGGGGAGAGCGGAGGCTGGAGGGCGGAGGCTGGAGGGGAGAGCGGAGGCTGGAGGCAGAGGGGAGAACGGAGGCTGGAGGGCGAGGGGGAGAGTGGAGGCTGGAGGGCAGAGGGGGAGAGCGGAGGCTGGAGGGAGAGGGAGGTTGGCGGGGAGAGCGGAGGCTGGCGGGGAGAGCGGAGGCTGGCGGGGAGAGCGGAGGCTGGAGGGGAGAGCGGAGGGGGCCTGGGAGGGCAGAGGGGGAGAGTGGAGGCTGGAGGGGAGAGTGGAGGCTGGAGAGGGGAGGCTGGAGGGGAGAGGGGAGGCTGGAGGGCAGAGGGGAGGCTGGAGAGCAGAGGGGAGAGTGGAGGCTGGAGGGCAGAGTGGAGGCTGGAGGGCAGAGGGGAGGCTGGAGGGAAGAGGGGAGGCTGGAGGGAAGAGGGGAGGCTGGAGGGCAGAGGGGAGAGTGGAGGCTGGAGGGCAGAGGGGAGGCTGGAGGGGAGAGCGGAGGCTGGAGGGGAGAGCGTAGAGTGGAGGCTGGAGGGGAGAGCGGAGGCTGGAGGGCAGAGGGGAGAGCGGAGGCTGGAGGGCAGAGGGGAGGCTGGAGGGCAGAGGGGAGAGTGGAGGCTGGAGGGCAGCGGGAAGAGTGGAGGCTGGCGGGGAGAGCAGAGGCTGGCGGGGAGAGCGGAGGCTGGAGGGGAGAGCGGAGGCTGGAGGGGAGAGCGGAGGCTGGAGGGGAGAGTGGAGGCTGGAGGGGAGAGCAGAGGGTGGAGGGCGAGCGGAGGCTGGAGGGGAGAGCGGAGGCTGGAGGGGAGAGCGGAGGCTGGAGGGGAGAGTGGAGGCTGGAGGGGAGAGCAGAGGGTGGAGGGCGGAGGCTGGAGGGGAGAGCAGAGGCTGGAGGGGAGAGCGAAGGCTGGAGGGGAGAGCGAAGGCTGGAGGGGAGAGCGAAGGCTGGAGGGGAGAGCGAAGGCTGGAGGGGAAGAGCGAAGGCTGGAGGGGAGAGCGAAGGCTGGAGGGGAGAGCGGAGGCTGGAGGGCAGAGGGGAGAGTGGAGGCTGGAGGGCAGAGGGGAGAGTGGAGGCTGGAGGGGAGAGCGGAGGCTGGAGGGAGAGCGGAGGCTGGAGGGGAGAGCGGAGGCTGGAGGGGAGAGCGGAGGCTGGAGGGGAGAGCAGAGTCTGGAGGGCAGAGTGGAGGCTGGAGGGGAGAGCGGAGGCTGGAGGGGAGAGTGGTAGGTGTGGTGCTGCAGGCCCTGTGTCAAGATTAGCATCCTGGACCCCCATGTGAGGACCGGGGGGGGGGGAGAGATGTGTGGCCCTTATGCAGACTCACCTCGGGTGGCGTGTAGGAGGAGAGGAGGGGCGGGCAGAGCGGGCGGACAGGAAGTCCCGTCCTCCCTCCTCTCTGGGCGCGCGGCGGGCGGCTGTCATCACGGGGCCCCCCAGGGGGTGGGGGCAGTGGGCCCCTCATGGCGTTGGGCACGGGGCGCTCGGCCCCCCTGCTAGGTACGGCAGTGGGGGGGGACACAGAGACTGTCATCTGGGCTAGCGGACATGGCGGTGGGCACGGGGGGCTCGGCCCCCCTGCTAGGTACGGCAGTGGGGGGGGGGGGGAGAGAGAGACTGTCATCTGGGCTAGCGGACATTGGAAGTGAAGTTGTGACAGTTGACAGAGAGTGGAGCGTAATGTGTGGAGACTCGCAAACCCATTGCGAGTTAGGCTTTGGGAGGCAGCCACGGACACGACGACGGAAGCACTGCCGAAACTTACGGAAGTGCGTTAGGGTGATTATATATTAGATAATGTAGGAAATTCAAATAGACTTGCAGTATCCAAAACCCTATTGCTTACCCATTACTCCCAGTGTCAGACCACATACCTGCAACCACAACGCACATTTCATGTGTGATTCCTCAGTGGTTGTTAAAACTGTGTAGCAGCTAACACTATATAGCATCCATTTGGCCGCTTAAAGGGGCGCATTCTGACAATGAGTTGAAGAGAAATATTATAAATAAATCCTAATAATATGGAGTTTCAGCTAGAGTTGAAGAAGAAGAAGAAGAATATTAAATATTTGTGGAGTTGACGGGTTTGTACAATGGTTTTTGTTAAAATATTAAGTGTGTAGTTACTCCTTCCTTTGGCGAGTAGAGACCCATAGTCTTATGGTGGGTTTACACGCCACGATATCGTTTCGATATCGCAACTCAATGGCGCGGGAGCGCGCAATTAGTGCACGTTCCTCCCGCATCGCATTGAATGTTTACACGCTGCGATATCGAAATACAACGTCCGTGCGATGTCTCCGCCTCCCAACCCAGGATCGCATAGTTAACATGGGAGTGAATGGGTGACGTATCAAATCGCATCGTAATTGGGCGTTTACACAGCACGATCGGCTCCAATCTCCCTTCAATATCGGGGCATTGAATAGCACGCTCATTCGATCCCTGATATCGCATTGACATCGTTCCTGCATCGTATTGGACGTTCACACCATACAACGCAGGAACGATATCGGGTCCAACGATCGAACCACGTGACTTTTCATTGAAATTGTACTGCGATATCGCGACGTGTAAACCCGCCATTAGAGGAGGTTTACCCTACTCGACCTGCTGCATCAAGTGATCTCTGCTGCATCAAGTGATCTCCAATCAGCCACTTGATTGCCAATAACTTATTTAGACAGACAGACCACATTTCCTAAGCACACAGAATAATGCGTAACAATTTCTGTGCACAAAGACATTCATCGTTCTCGCTAGAACAGTTCCTGTTAATATAGAATTATCTGCAGCCGAGATCGCTAACCCTACAATAGAAAAATATACACGTCACTCTGCTAATAGTTCAGAGGTGGTGCTCAGGAATACAATAATGAAAAATGATCCTGGCACTCAAAAGTGATAAACATGAAAGTTTTAATTGCAATCAAAATCAAAAATTGACATTTCGGTCACATACACTTGATCTTCACCAGAATACAAGCCGATTCAGTAAGTTGCAGGATCCATAGGAGGCAGTGCAAGTGAAAGGGAGACGCAATCAGCTTGGATTCTGATGAAGGTCAAGTGTATGTGACCGAAACATCAATTTTTGATCATTTTTAAAATTCTCACATTTATCATTTTTGAGTGCCAGGTTTATTTTTCATTATCGCTAACTTTAGTCATCTCAAAAATCATTTCACCTGACAAATGTACATTTTGCTTGTTTGTGAGGGTGTTACCAGTCCATCTACACTGCCCGATTACTGAGAAACGGGCATTATTGGGAATGCCCATTCACAATAATTAATTGAAAGAAAAAACAGATATTGCGCCACACTGCAACTGGAGGAACTTAATACGCGGTTTTACTATGTTTGCACTAACCTTTACTGGTTGTGCAACACCCCGCACAACCAGACAGATGGCTTAATGTGGGTCACTGTAGTGACAGGGGCCAATATTCCCTCCTCCTCTGATACCCCGGGGCCTGGTGGTGGGCTCCTTAGTTCCTCCGGAGATGGAGGTGGGCTCCTTCACTCCTCCACACGAAGAGGCAGACTCGATGCACTGGCTTCCGTCCCAGCTCCACACTGTGTATCAGTTGATCATTCAAGGGTGGGTCTTTATGATGTACTGCCAGGTCCTGTGGATCTTAGAGCAGCTCACACACCGCACTCCCAACAAGGGAGAAAGAGATTAGCAGATAGAAAACAAGCAGTGTCAGAGGTTTGGAGCACTAAAGAAACCACGGGTTGGTGATTAAATTACCAATAATTGCACGAACAGAAGGGGTCCAGTATGCCACAACGCGTTTCGACGCACAGATGCGTCCACTTGAGAAAGACACATCTGTGCGTCGGAACGCGTTGTGGCATACTGGACCCCTGCTGTTCGTGCAATAAAGTATTGGTAATATAATCATCAATCCGTGGTTTCTTTAGCGCTCCAAACCTCTGACACCGCTTGTTTTCTATCTGCCATTCACAATAATTAGCCAGTATAAATCTAAATTAATACAACATTCTAGGAGTCTTAAAAACCAGACAAGCTCTTTAAGCCAAAATAATCTTTTATGTTTTCTAGGAGACATGAACAGCCTAACTGATGACTCAAAACAAAAACTTTACTCATTGTTACAAATTGAAGATGCAGAGAAGAACTGGTCGGCACTGGCACAGCACCTTGGCTTGGGAATTTTAAACAATGCTTTTAGGTTAAGCTCCTTACCTTCCAAAACGTTACTGGACAACTTTGAAGTAAGCATGCCTTGTGTGTGTCATTGTTCAAGAAAAATATTAGAGTCTCTGAGTCCTCAGTGGTTGGTAACTTTTAATGGCTAACTGAAAAGATAGTAAATAAGTGCAAGCTTTCGAGACTCTAAGGTCTCTTCATCAGGCTTAATAAATATTATGGATGCTTAAGCTTGCGATTATTTACCATCTTTTCAGTTATCCATTATAAGGTATCAAACACTGATGACTCTCAGATTCTAATATTTTTTAACTACTAGCTAACACAATACAAAAATTTTTTACCTTATTGTTCAAGGAAAATTAAGATAAGATGACCACTTTTGAAAAACTGTATCCGTGCGCAGAGCTTACTTGCTACATATGTCACCTAATCAGAGTTCACGTTTAATTCATCCAGCACAATATGCAGAATAAAGACTGAACTGACTGGTTACTGTGGCCAACTATGTAATGAGATGCCTACATTTAGATAAAATGAGTGTTGATAGACAGGGCTTTGGAGTTGGAGCCCATTTTGGTGGAGGTGGAGTCGGTATAAAATAGAACGACTCCTACTTCTAAAATATGTAATGAATTGGGTACAGTAGTTCAATGCAATATATACTGAATATTATTATAATGAATTATTATGTGCTATCTATATCTTGATTATTTTATCATAATAATAATTAAAGCCTGATGTTTACATTGTGCTTCAATAAATTTATCACTTCATCATGAGCTACGAGTCGTGGAGTCAGATTCGGATTCAGGGAAATTGAGGAATCAGAATCGGATGTTGGGCTTAAAGGGAACCAACCACCTCAGATCACCCTAATACACAGTTAGTACATGTCCCTGCACCCTAAGGATACCTTTCCAGCACTGTTTTTGTGTAAAATCTTGCATTAGTACAACTCATATAAAGAGTTTATAAACTTACTAGCCTGGTGACTTCTGGGCGTATCCCTCCTTCTGTTATACTTCAGGGCTGTGCATTGCATGTCTGTGCTCCCCCTCCCTCCGTGCCTGCTGCCCTGCCCTGATGGGTGTGATCGTTATCTCCTCTGCACAGGGGAGGGGGAGCACAGCCATGCAATGAATGCACAGCCCTGAAGTATAACAGAAGGAGGGATACGCCCAGAAGTCACCAGGCTAGTAAGTTTATAAACTCTTTATATGAGTTATACTAATGCAAGATTTTACACAAAAACAGTGCTGGAAAGGTATCCTTAGGGTGCAGGGACATGTACTAACTGTGTATTAGGGTGATCTGAGGTGGTTGGTTCCCTTTAACAACTCCACAGCCCTGTTGATAGATAAAAGGATTTTTGTGTACTCATCGAAAAATCTTTTTCTCTGTGACTTCATTGGGGGATAGAGACCATGGGTGTTATGCTGCTGTCTGTCACAAGGAGGCTGACACTAAGTAGACAAAAATAGTTAACTCCTCCTCTGCAGCGTACACCCTCATGCTGACTCAAGCTGAAGCCAGTTTGGGGACAAAGCAGTAGGAGGAAAAACACAACACATTACAGTATAATATGTATGCACAACTCAATGATAAGGTAAAAGAAAATAAAGTAACTCAACATATCCTCTAGAGCAGTGATGGCGAACCTTTCTGAGGCCGAGTGCCCAAACTGCAACCTAAAACAAAATTATTTATGGCGAAGTGCCAACACGATAATATAACCTAAATTACAGCAGGAGTGGTAATCACAAGCGCTGCGTAGGGGGGAGAGCCAGCAGATGCTAACTCTCTTCCCTGTACAGGGCTTGTAGTCTTGAAACATTGATGATCAATTCAATTATTTTAACAATTAATTGATTTTAAACTTACCTTTGCAGTCTTCTCTTCTCTTCAGCAGTGGTCAGACAGCTCATGTGTACTGCACATTGAAGCTGAGCCGCTGCCACTGCCCTTTATAGAAACAGCAGGTGGACTGATCTGTATGGAAAAAATGCAGAATATTAGACAGATAGGAGATAGATTTTATCATGGAATACAAGCAGATTTCATACTGAAATCATGGTCCTCATCTTGTAGTAATATCTCCATCATGACCCTCTCCTTGCAGTAATGTGTCCCATCCTGACCCTCTCCTTGTAGCTATGTGCTCCATCCTGACTCTCTCCATGTAGTAATGTTTCCCATCCTGACCTTCCCATTGTAGTTATGTGCTCCATCTTGTCCTTCCCCTTCTAGCTATGTGCTCCATCCTGACCCTCTCCTTCTAGTTACGGGCTCCATCCTGACCCTCTCCTTCTAGTTACGGGCTCCATCCAGATCCTCTCCTTGTAGTAATGTGCTCCATCCTGACCCTCTCCTTGTAGTAATGTGCTCTATCCTGACCCTCTCCTTGTAGTAATGTGCTCCATTCTGATCGTCTCCTTCTAGTAATGTGTCCTATCCTGACCCTCTCATTCTAGTAATGTGTCCCATCCTGACCCTCTCCTTGTAGTTATGTGCTCCATCCTGACCACCTCCTTCTAGCTATGTTCTCCATCCTGATCCTCTCCTTCTAGCGTTTTGCTCCATTCTGATCCTCTCCTAGCTATATGTTCCATCCTGACCCTCTCCTTGCAGTTGTGCTCCATCCTGACCCCCTTCTTATAGTAATGTCTTCATCCTTATCCCCTTGTAGAATGCCCCATCCTTGTCCCCTTCGGGAATGTCCCATCCTTGTCCCCTTGTGGTAATGTCCCTATCCTGCCCCATCATGTAGTAATGCCCCATCCTGTTGTAATGCCCTATCCTTGTCCTCTTGCAGCAATATTCCCCATCCTGCAGTAATGCCCTATCCTTCTCCCCTTGTAGTAATATGCCCCATCCGTGTCCCCTTGAAGTAATATGCCCCATCCTGCAGTAATGTGTCCCATCCTTGTCCCCATGTAGTAATATGCCCCATCCAGCAGTAATGTGCCCCATCCTTGTCCCTTGGTATTATTGCACCACCATTGTCCCCATCACATAGTAATATGCCCCAACTTGCCCCCTGGTAGTATTGCCCTATTCTTGCCTCCATTACATAGTAATCTGCCCCATCCTTGTCCCCATCACACAATAATATGCCCCATCCTGCCATCACATAACAATATGCCACATCCTGCCCCATCACATAACAATATGCCCCATCCTGCCCCATGACATAATAATATGCCCCATCCTGCCCCCTATTAGTATTGCCCCATCCATCCATCCATCATCCTCTTAGTATTGCCCCATCCATCCTCCTCTTCGTATTGCCCCATCCATCCATCCATCTATCCTCCTCTTAGTATTGCCCCATCCATCCATCCTCCTCTTAGTATTGCCCCATCCATCCATCCATCCATCCTCCTCTTAGTATTGCCCCATCCTCCATCCTCCTCCTCCAGGTATTGCCCCATCCTCCTCCTCCTTGTATTGCCCCATCCTCCTCCTCCTCCTCCAGGTATTGCCCCATCCTCCTCCTCCTCATAGTATTGCCCCATCATCATCCTCCTCCTCATAGTATGGCCCCATCATCATCCTCCTCCTCATAGTATGGCCCTATCATCATCCTCCTCATAGTATGGCCCCATCATCATCCTCCTCCTCATAGTATGGCCCCATCATCCTCCTCCTCCTCATAGTATTGACCCATCATCCTCCTCCTCATAGTATTGCCCTATCCTCCTCCTCCTCATAGTATTGCGGGCGGGTGCGGGCACGTTTTTGGCGCCCCGCCAGCATCGCCGTACACTATTTACATGGGACAACATCTCAAGCCCCGCGCTGGCGATCTGTCAGGCGGCATCGCCGCCGGGATGTCTGAAAACCCCAGCGGCGATGCAGGACAAGGCGAGCCTATGGCTCCCATCGCCTGACAGGTCGCCGGCAGCCGGTTACATGGGGCGATGTGTGCACATCGCCCCAGATCAGTCGCCTGGTTTCAGAGCACTGCTCTGAAACCAGGTGACCTCCCAGCGGCGCCGACATCGCTGCTTTACATGAGGCGACGTAGGGGCAATGTAGCCACTGATAGGCGACGTAGGGGTGATGCCGCGATATTGCCCCGTGTGACGGGCCCTTTATTCTGTAAATGCCCTGTGTGCTGCAGGGAAGGGCTAAGCGTCTGCTGAGTATCAGCTTACCCATCCTGCAGACCGTGACCGCTCAACCCCGTGGTCCTTTATGCAGCTGTCGGACCTAATGGAGTAATGTTGTGCCCGGCTGGAGGAGTGCTGAAATAGCTGTGGTCGCCTTGCCCCAGAGTTGAAGGCTCCAACGGCGTGCAGCGCTGTGCCTTCTGATTGTGCTGCCCAGCGTCCAACAAATGGCACCTGAGACCCTGGGTGTGCACTGGGAGGTGCCGGCAGGGAAGTGCGCTCAGGAGATCTCAACTCCCTGTAAAAGCGCGCAGAGGTCGGAGATGTGGGCTGGAGAGGGGTGGAGCCACGACCTCTTTGGCCGCAAAAGCCGGGGGCTCGATTTGCGGGCCGCTGGCTTGGGGTGAAGCGGGGCGGAGTCGCGCGGCCCAGACCGCAAAAGTTGGGGGCTGGATTTCCGGCCGGCTGGTAGCCTCGCTGTCCTGATGGCACTGCCAGGGATGTCCCCACCACTGACGCACGCCGTGGATACTTACTGCAGGTGTGCGTCTCGGTCTTGGAAGCTGCCGAGGTCCCATCCATTAGCATTGTTCTCCCAGCGTTGGAGGGGGGAGGGGGGGGAAGAGGTCCATCCATCCCGGCTGCATCCTCCCTGTTGTGAGGGGAGAAGCTAAGAGACTGTAGGGGAGCACCATCATCCCAGTACTCCTCGCTCCACGACCGGAGGGAGAGGAAGAGGACCTCCAAGCTCTAAGCACACACTGTAAAAACAGGGGTGCTGAGGCAAGGTTTGGGCATGAGCAGGCCCGGCAGTAGCTGTGGGTACTAAGACGACCCTCGAAGTGCCCCTCAGTCGCTGAATGTGGGCGAGCGGTACACAGGGGAAGTCCCGTCGCCCGGTCTTCGTGGTAAAAAAATAAGGTGGAAAAAAAAGAAAAAATATCTGGTGTTCTCTGAAGAAAATGTTTACAGTCAATCTGGCTCATGCTAACAATAAGCTGAAACTGGCTTCAGCTTGAGTCAGCATGAGGGTGTACACTGCAGAGGAGGGGCTACCTTTTGTTTGTCTACTTAGTGTCAGCCTCCTAATGACAGACAGCAGCATAACACCCATGGTCTATGTCCCACAATGAAGGCGATAGAGAAATCACCCTACCATTACATGAGCAGTAATAGGATGGTCACTGTAGTATATTATTGGGAACGGCTGCTCTCAGGTTTGCTGTACTTTTTGTACTTTGCTCTATCATGTGAGTAAATATACATAAATGATATTAATAAACCTTCCTTAGGCAGCACCAATATGATCTACAGCACTTTACAATCACATTCATTCATTTTGTAGACTTTTTTTTTTTTTTTTCCTTTAACTTATTTTTCACTTCCCAAATTGTAAAAATGCTGTTGATTATATTAGTGCTGTATACATAAAAAAAATGTTACAGTTTTATGTTAGATTCAACTTTTTGGAAATCTTTTGTTTCTGATATTTATTTATGCCTTTTACAGAGCGACGTTATGCAAATGAGTCCCTACTATTTAATTATCTTTAATTTCCAAATACAGTTTGCATAGTAATCCATTAAATATCTTTTTATGCTCTAAAGGTTAACTCCAAGACACAAATTGGCATGCTCTTAGGCTGGGTTCACATTTGCGGACTCCTCCGCAGCGTCCTGTGGAGGGGATCCACAAGCTGAGCTCAGCCACCGCAAGCCCCTATGTTTATAATGGAGACACACGATGCTGTGCATGACCGTGCACTCCCATTCATTTGCCTGTGTGATTTGTACGCAGGCAGATGCTCTCGTCCGCACCAGGAATGCAACATGTTGTATTCCTGGTGCGGACGAGAGTGTGTGATTTGTGCGCAGGCATCTGCCTGCGTACAAATCACACAGACAAATGAATGGGAGCGCATAGTCATGCGCAGTCAAGCGCAGCACCGTTCGTCCCCATTATAAACATAAGGGGCATGCGGTGGCTGAGCTCAGCTTGCGGATCCCCTCCACAGGACGCTGCGGAGGAGTCCGCAAATGTGAACCCAGCCTAACTCTGTAATTGTGCTTGTTCTGTCCTCGCTACATGTTACCCCGAGGTGTGTTCAGTCTGACAGGCAGCTAAACCTATCTACAGTCATGGCCAAAAGTTTTGAGAATGACACCAAAATTATATTTTCACATGATCTGCTGCCCTCTGGTTTTTATTTGTGTTTGTCTGATGTTTATATCACATGCAGAAATATAATTGCAATCATATTATGAGTACCAAAAGGTTATATTGACAGTTAGAATGAGTTAATGCAGCAAGTCAATATTTGCAGTGTTGACCCTTCTTCTTCAGGACCTCTGCAATTCTCCCTGGCATGCTCTTAATCAACCTCTGGACCAAATCCTGACTGATAGCAGTCCATTCTTGCAAAATCAATGCTTGCATTTTGGCAGAATTTGTTGGTTTTTGTTGTCCACCCGTCTCTTGATGATTGACCACAAGTTCTCAATGGGATTAAGATCTGGGGAGTTTCCAGGCCATGGACCCAAAATCTCTGTTTTGTTCCCTGAGCCAATTAGTTATCACCTATGCTTTATGGCAAGGTGCTCCATCATGCTGGAAAAGGCATTGTTGGGCGCCAAACTGCTCTTGGACAGTTGGGAGAATTTGCTCTTGGAGGACATTCTGGTACCATTCTTTATTCATGGCTGTGTTTTTAGGCAAGGCTGTGAGTGAGCCGATTCCCTTGGCTGAGAAGCAATCCCACACATGAATGGTTTCAGGATGCTTTACAGTTGGCATGAGACAAGACTGGTGGTAGCGCTCACCTCTTCTTCTCCGAATAAGCTGTTTTCCAGATGTCCCAAACAATCGAAAAGGGGATTCATCAGAGAAAATGACTTCACCCCAGTCCTCAGCAGTCCACTCCCTGTACGTTTTGCAGAATATCAGTCGGTCCCTGATGTTTTTTCTTGAGAGAAATGGCTTCTTTGCTACCCTCCTTGAAACCAGGCCCTGCTCAAAGAGTCTCCGCCTCACAGTGCGTGCAGAAGCACTCACACCAGCCTGCTGCCATTCCTGAGCAAGCTCGGCACTGCTGGTAGTCCGATCCCGCAGCTGAAACAGTTTTAAGATACGGTCCTGGCGCTTGCTGGTCTTTCTCGGGCGCCCTGGAGCCTTTTTGACAACAATGGAAGCTCTCTCCTTGAACTTCTTGATGATGCGATAGATTGTTGACTGAGGTGCAATCTTTCTAACTGCAATACTCTTCCCTGTTAGGCCATTTTTGTGCAGTGCAATGATGGCTGCACGTGTTTCTTTTGAGATAACCATGGTTAACTGAAGAGCAACAATGATACCAAGCACCAGCCTCCTTTTAAAGTGTTCAGTGATGTCATTCTTACTTAAGCATGACTGATTGATCGCCAGCCCTTTCCTCATCAACACCCACACCTGTGTTAATGGAACAATCACTAAAACGATGTTAGCTGCTCCTTTTAAGGCAGGACTGCAATGAGGTTGAAATGTGTTTTGGGGGTTAAAGTTCATTTTCTAGGCAAATATTGACTTTGCAAGTGATTGCTGTTAAGCTGATCACTCTTTATGACATTCTGGAGTATATGCAAATTGACATTAGAAAAACTGAATCAGTAGACTTTGTTAAAATTAATATTTGTATCATTCTCAAAACTTTTGGCCATGACTGTACTGTAGTCCAATAAGAAGACTGTTGCTTTAAGTCTGTACTCTTTATCAAACGTTTATAAATTTATTCAGTGAAACTAGGAACAAGGAGATACAAACAATTAGCACATGTATTAACACAACAGAGAAAAACAGCACAAATAGCTGTACAATGTACATACAATGTCTACACAATCAGCCTGAATCTAGCCTGATAACTGCTCCTGACTAAGGCTGGCTTCACATTAGCGTTTGTGTCTGCATGCTGATGGCATGCAGACACAAACGCTGTCAGAAGCAGTGTCCAAATGATGTGTCCGCAGCGGATAATGTCCGCCTGCGGACACATCACTATGGAGCCCGGCAGCCAATCGGCGCTGTCCGGGGGCGGGCCGGGGGCGGAGATCAGCGCCGGAGATCTCCGCCCCCCCCCGGCCGCCGGTAAGCTCCGGGACTGTCGGCGGGGAGAACAGCTGATGTGAGAGCTGTTTGAATCTTCCCGCGCCGACACTGAGAGGAGATGTCGGCGCGGGAAGATTCAAACAGCTCTCACATCAGCTGTTCTCCCCGCCGACATCGCTAGGAGATTACAGGCGGCGGGGAGAAGGAGGACAGCAGAGGCTGAGCTGATCTCCCGGTGGCCGTCGGTGAGCTCCTGTGACATCACCGGCGGCCACTGGGAGATTTTTCAATGGGTCCGCAGCGTTCTCCTGCGGTGTCATGCAGAGGACACTGCGGACCCATTGAAGCCAATGCATTTTTTGTACGCTTGGGGACGCTTGCTGATTGTCCAAGCTCCCCAAACGCACAAAAAAACCCAACATGCTGCGTCCCGGGTGCGGATGCTGGACACCGGAAGCAGCAGATATCGTCCGCATCCGCACCCGAACGCAGCAAACGCAGGCACCATGCGTTCCTATGTTAAACATAGGAACGCAGTGCGCATGCGTTTGACTGCGTATGGGAACGCAGCAATACGCTGCCTTCCCATACGCAAATGTGAAGGCAGCCTTAAGCAGGATAACAGTTTAGAAAACAGATGGCTGAAAAGAGCAGAACCTTCCTTAGGCTGCTTTTACATTACGATTTTCGGTCATCCGATTCTATCCATTTCAAAACGGATAAAATCGGATCTGAAATTGGATCCCATGTCCCGCTATGGGAATCGGAGCGAATGTGCCACTATTGGCTTCTGATTTTGGCACCATCCGATCCGATTTAATCACGGGCGCAAAATCGAGGCCTGCTACGATTTTGTGTCCGTAAATCAAATCGTACAGCATCGGATCAGTGCTGAGCCGAGTGCCCACAAAATGTGAGCCTATGGACATCGGATCCGAGTTCACCTCAGATCTGATGTCAGCTCCGTGTTCCCTGCCTCTCCCTGCTCCTGCCTCCTCCATCTTCTTCCCCCCGCTATTCTATTCTGTCCCCCCACTCCTCTATCCTGATCTAATCCCTATCCTGTCCCCTGTTCTCTTCCCTGTGTGTTAAAAGAAGAAATAAAAAACTCCTCCCAGAGGATACATCACCTTGTCACCGGCTACCAGGATGCGACACCATCGGGGCAGAAGGGCCTGTTGTGATGTCACAGAGCCGGTCACATGACATGTCAGCTGATTGGCTCTCTGACATCACCACAGGTCCTTCTGCCCCGATGGTGTGGTATCCTGGGAGCCGGTGACAGGTAATGTATCCTCCGGGAGGAGTTTTTGTTTTTTTTGTTTAACACACAGGGGAGAGAACAGGAGACAGGATAGGTATTAGATCAGGATAGAGGAGCGTGGGGACAGAATAGAATAGCAGGGGAGAAGAAGATGGAGGAGGCAGGAGTAGGGAGAGACAGGGGACCGCAGGATCCACACGGATGCTGCATAGGATCTGATGAGTATTTGCCATCCAATTGCAGGGATCTGTGTGGATCCATGCCTGTCCGTGGGATCCGAGGATCCCACGGACAGGCAGTAAATCGTAATGTGAAAGCACCCTTACAAGTGATGCCATCAGGAGAGGATTAAAGGGAACCTATCAGGTGGTTTATGCCCCAAAGCTATCACTGCCTGTAGCTGCAGCTTTATAATACTATTCTAATCATCCCTGTCTGAGCTCATAGTGTAATGTGAAAGGTGAAAAAAAGCATTTATACACTTACATTTCAGTCCCCACCTTGGAGGAGGGGGACTGTCTGGTAGGATAATAGATAACTCACTTTTAACTTGGATGGCTAAAGGACCTGTGTGATGTAACGATCATGTGACCATAGTGGGCGGAGCTAAGCCAGCAAACGTATTATGTTGTATGAGAACTTAGCTCTGTCTATTGTAGTCACATGGTTGTGACATCACATCAGGTCTCCCAACATGTTCTAGCACAAGGCTGAAATGTTAACTATTAACCTGCCAAACAGTCCCCGTCCTCCAAGCTGGGGACTGACTGCCTCATTACATTTCCTTATGTAAGTGTATAAATGCTTTTTTCTCCTTTGCATTATTGGGGGACACAGGACCATGGGTGTATGATTTTCTGCCACTAGGAGGCGACACTAAGTAGAGATTAAAATTGAGCCCTCCTTCCTGCAGTATACACCCAAGCGTGGGCGTAGATATCCAGTTTTAGCTTAGTGTCGCAGGAGGCACATGCGATCTGTAGTTCAGACCACATATACCCTTTTTTATTATATCTAGCCTTTACTTATTTTCCACCTGGCTCCTAGTGGCAGAATAGCAGAAAGCCGAGGGCAGCTCACGGGGGATCCTCCTAGAAGGACCCCGTTGAGCCACCAGTAGCCAAGACACATGTGGACATCCCCTTGCAGGACAGGGGGATGCACAGGCCACCGGCACCCAGAGGGGACCCAGGGTAGCACACAGCTACATGACAAGCCTCACCTCCAGCAAAGGAGGCAGGTTAGGGAACACAGCAGCCGGTACACTTTCGCACCAAGCCATCCTTAAGGGCTCTGGTGCAGCAAAGGCTGCATGACCTTCACACACCTCGGACCTGCAGCCAGATGTCTCTAACGCAGCGGCTCCACGCCGGGATGTGCACCACCGGTAAGTCAGGGTGCGCGCACAGGAGGGGCATCAATCGCGGAGGCCGAAACCGCCGCCACCCGATGCCGCTCCTGGGGCCACAAGTAATTGAGGCCCTAGTCTGGGCCTGCGCCATAGCGCCGCCCACGGCCCCAGCTCATTGGTCGCGAGTGTGCGTCACCGCCCGCGTCATAGGGGGCGGGCGCGATGACGCAGCCAGCCGCGTGCCTATTGGCCACTGAGTTGGTCACTCAGGGCCAGGCCCACAACCATTGGCCTAGTTCCACGCCACCGCCCTAGCCAATAAGGACAGGCACAGGGGCGAGCCCACGCCCACTACACCACGATTGGCCACTGAGCATGTCGCTCATGGCCAAAAGTGTAGCCTTTTAGTTCAATATACACCTAAGCCCCATAGGCACCATAATAAAGCATGTACTATGGGCACAGCCCTCAAACACGCCCCAAAACCGGCGCCAAAATCAAACAAAACAGCCACCACACTACAGCTGCACAGAGGTACAGCCCTCAGGTAATTAACCTGGGGCTGATACCTGCCTACTCCTCATGGTGACCTGCTGAAGTAGGGTGGGCTCTGCCCCCCTCGGGGGGGGGGGCACACAAAGCCCACATACTACCCAGGGACACATTCAGGTCACAGTACTTTTGTTCCGGTGCCTCTTCAAGGGAAAGACCTCAGCACCTCACGGACGACAGCAGGGGACACAGGATCCGGGTAAGCTCCATAGGAGACCCTCTTTCCTGCAGATACCCACCCCTGTCCTCATTACAAGCCAGTTAGGACACCGCAGTGCCATTGCTGACAGTAATCTGGCACGCAATGGCAGATCCAAAACCGTCCAAGGACAAAAGCAAAAGCAGCGCAGGGAACAAGGCATCATGCACCAGCTGCCAGACACGCTCCCGCACAAGCATACTTCACAATTTTGTAAGGACTGTGAAACTGAAAGTCCCATAGAGGCTACCACTGATGCAGGTCCCAGCGTGCCCGACATTCCTCCATGGGGCATAATACTGTCGCAGCAGGTGGACTCCATAGTCCAAATGCTGCAAGCCCGTTCTGAGTCTCACGCAACCAGTACCCATAAACGTCACCACTCCCACTCCAGCAGGGAAGAGCCCACGGACTCTCTAACCACTGAAAAACGGACTAATACCGGCCAGTCCCAGGAACAATCGTCCAATGCGTCATCAAGTGACAGCTCTCACTGCTCTTCACCTCGTCACCAGTCCGAGTAACGCTCCGAGGGCAAACTATCAGACCCTGACACACTCTACGAGAGTAAGACCATGGACATCCTGACATTGGTTCACAGCCTCATCGAGGCTGTTAACTTGACAATGGATATCAAAGATGAGTGCGTCACCACGCCAGAGCGCAGTTTCTTGTTCTCAAAGACTAAACGCCCTCGTCGAGTCTTCTCTAACCCTGAGGAGATCATCGGTTTAGTACAACTACACTGGGACCGGCCCGACAAACGTTTCGCAGGCTGCAAGGCCATTGAAGCAAAATATCCATTTGCCCCAGACCAACACAAAAAATGGGCTGAATCACCAGCTGTAGACCCCCCAGTGTCGCGTCTAGCTAACAAAACCCTACTTACTATCTCAGATAACTCGTCTATCAGAGACCCCAATGACCGCTAGCTTGACAGTCTAGCGCGCTCAATCTTTGAGGCCTCAGGGGCGGCTCTCTTGCCCTTGTTCGCCATAGCGTGGGTGGCCAGAGCAGCAGAATCCTGGGTCCAGGACATTCAGCAGACGCTGCAAGGCCCGACCAGAACCCGGCAGACCAACTCGATCTGCTGGCAAAAGCACAGCACTACTTCCTGCTAGCACCCAAAGATGCAGCCAACTGCGCCGCAAACGCAATATCCATGCGCCGAACCCTGTGGCTTAGGGGCTGGCACACTGATCCAACATCAAAAAGATCACTCATAAACCTACCGTACCAGGGAGGTCGCCTATTCGGCGAAAAACTCGACCAACTCATCTCTGAAACTACAGGGGGCAAAAGCAAGTTTCTCCCCCAGCAGAGGTTCAAGCGGCCTTTTCGCCGCCCACAGTCTCACACACGCTCCCAAGCCTCCCAAGGATCACCAAGGTGGTCCAGCTCTAATGCCAACACTAACGCAGGTCGGCCGACCCGCGGGGCCAAAAGCTACCCACACTCCATTAAGACCAACCAAACATGGAAAACCCGCCCTAAACAAACTCATCTTAAAGGAGGGAAGCCACAAAAGCTTAACACATGACTCCCCTCCGCAACCGCCCGACATCAGCATAACAGGCGGATGCCTTCAGCTCTTCCGCCACTCATGGCTCAACGTCGTACACGACAATTGGGTCAGAGAACTGGTGTCGTCCGGCTACAAGATAGAATTCACATCCCGGCCCTCAAATCGCTTCTTTCTATCCCACCCCCCAAAGGGAAACACCCAACCATTCCTCGAGGCCATCAACTCACTGCTCAAATCCGGTACCATTAGACGAACAGTTCAGGGGCTACTACTCAAACCTGTTTGTCGTCCCAAAAAAGAACGGGTCAGAGAGTCCCATCCTGGACCTCAAACTTCTCAACAAGTTTGTAAAGGTTCGCAGTTCAGAATGGAATCCCTACGCTCAGTAATCTCATCCTTAGAGAAAGGAGAATTCCTAGCAACCATCGACATACAAGACGCATATCTCCACATTCCCATCGTTCCACCCCACCAAAGATACCTGCGGTTCGCGATACAAAAACGCCACTTCCAATTCGTCGCCCTGCCCTTCGGTTTGGCCATCATGACCATCCTGCACGCACGAGCAGTCGCCGTCCTACCGTACTTAGACAATCTGATGATCAAGGGCCCATCCTTCCAGGCATGCCTCGACAGCGTCAGAGTCACAACAGACACTCTCTCCCGCCTAGGTTGGCTCATAAACCTAGAAAAATCATCCCCAAAGCTGGCCCAAACAGTCAACTTCAACAGTATGACCCTAGACACCGCAAGAGGGCTGGTCATACTCCCTCAGGACAAGGCCACAGCAATCCAAAAAGGCATGCAGGTTCTTCTCAGCCGCACCCCCCAGTCCTTCCGCTCCAGCATGAGTGTCCTAGGAAAAATGGTGGCCGCAATGGAGGCAGTCCCCTTTGCCCAGCTACATCTCCAAGTCCTACAGCTCTCCCTCCTCTCGGCCTGGGACAAAAGCCCCTTCAGCCTCAACCGCAAACACCGCCTATCCGCCAAAGTCAAAAGAACGCTTAAATGGTGGACACAGCCATCATCTCTCTCGCAAGGAAAATCCTTCCTCCCACTCCAGTGGCTGATCGTAACCACCAACGCCAGCCTACTCGGCTGGGGGGCCGTCTACCTTCAGCACACGGCTCATGGTCACTGGACACCCCAACAGTCACGCCTCCCAATCAACATCTTAGAGCTGCGAGCAATTCGTCTAGCACTCCAACACTTCCACTACCTTCTAGCTGGTCGCCCCATCTGCATTCAATCGGACAACACCACGGCTGTAGCGTATATAAATCAGCAGGGCGGCAAGCGCAGCAAATCAGCAATGCACGAAGTAGAACACATTCTACAATAGACTGAAAGAACCCGGTCAATCATATCAGCGGTCCACATCCCGGGAGTGGACAACTGGGCAGCGGACTTCCTAATCTGCCAAGGACTGGCCTCAGGGGAATGGTCCCTACACCCGGAAGTATTCCAACAAATCTGCCAACGCTGGGGAACGCCCGACGTGGACCTCATGGCATCAAGAATGAATGCAAAAGTCCCGGCGTTCGTGGCCAGATCCCGGGACCCACTGGCCCTAGGAGTGGACTCCTTAGTCCTCCCCTGGCGCCAATTCCAGCTTCCGTACATATTCCCGCCACTCCCCCTAATCCCTCGAGTGATCAGGAAGGTCAAGGCAGAAAGGGCGCAAGTAATCCTCATCACCCCAGACTGGCCACGGCGGCCATGGTACGCAGAGCTCGTACAGCTACTCACTGACGCGCCCTGGCCACTCCTAAACAGGCCGGACCTCCTGTCCCAGGGCCCCTTCTACCACCAGAACTCGGAAGCCCTGTCTTTAACGGCATGGCAATTGAATCCTGGATCCTGACCCAGGCAGGGTTTACACCTAAGGTCATAACCACCATGATCAACGCCCGAAAAACATCATCCTCACGCATCTACTACCGCACCTGGAAAACCTATTTCAAGTGGTGCGAAGATCGCAACCGTAACCCACTCCTTCTCCATCCCCTCGATCCTGGAGTTCCTCCAGAATGGCCTCGACGCGGGCCTAGCACCGAACTCGATCAAAGGCCAAATTTCAGCCTTAAGTATTCTTCTCCAACGCAGGATTGCGTCTAAATCGCAAGTCAAAACAATCATCCAAGGGGTCTCCCACACACTACCCCCCCTACAGGACGCCCGTGGCTGTCTGGGACCTAAACCTAGTTCTCGACGTGCTCCAAGACACGCCGTTCGAACCCCTGAAAGAGGTTCCTCTAGCCCATCTCTCGTACAAGGTCGCCTTCCTCGTCTCTATTACATCAATTAGGCGTGTGTCCGAGCTGGCCGCCCTATCCTGTCGGGCCCCCTACCTATCCTTCCATAAGGATAAAGTCGTCCTACGCCCTTCTCCCTCTTTCTTACCCAAGGTGGTATCTCAATTCCATCTTAATGAGGACATTGTCCTCCCGTCCTTCTGCCCAACTCCAATACACCGGATCGAAAAGCAGCTCCATACCCTGGACCTGGTAAGGGCCCTCAGACATTACATCTCCCGAACAGCTTCATTCCGCAAAACTGAAACGCTGTTTGTCATACCTAAGGCTCCTAGAAAGGGAATGGCTGCATCCAAATCCACATTGGCACGATGGATCTGTTCCACGATCCAGGAAGCCTACCACACCAAGGGAATGCCAATCACAGAAGGAATCAAGGCACACTCATCTCGGTCAGTAGGCGCCTCATGGGCCATTCGCCACCAAGCTTCGGCGGCTCAGGTCTGCAAAGCTGCAACCTGCGCCAGCCTACATACATTCACCAAACACTCACCAAACACTCACCGTAAAATCCTTTTCTCCTAGCTCATCATTGGGGGACACAGCACCCACCCTTTAACGCATCCGCATTCACAGCACACCGCTATATGCAAAGTGTACCTAACGCGCACAGCATTGTACCTTACACCATTTGTACCTTATTACCTGTTCTCCTGCTTTAGTACTAAACTGAATATCTACGCCCACGCTCGGGTGTATACTGCAGGAAGGAGGGCTCAATTTTAATCTCTACTTAGTGTCGCCTCCTAGTGGCAGAAAAGCATACACCCATGGTCCTGTGTCCCCCAATGAAGAGCTAAGAGAAAAGGATTTTACGGTGAGTACACAAAAATCCCTGTTTTTCACCTTTCACATTACACTATGAGCTCAGACAGGGATGATTAGAATAGTATTATAAAGCTGCAGCTACAGACAGTGATAACTGGAGGGGCATAAACAGTCTGACAGGTTCCCTTTAAATAGAGGATGTTCTCTGTGCCTCAGTCATGGGGAAAATGAAGTCCTTCTACCCACAATGCAACACTAAAGCAAGGTGAAGGATGGGAAGCATGAAAGGACAAAAAGATAATGCTGATAAAAGGTTCAGCCACTAGATGGCGATAATGAACTCTAAACATAAAATAAGGAACATCAATTTTAATGCTGAAAGCAGAACAATGGTCTCCTACCTCACCAGGATGGGTCTGTGCATGTAGTGAATGGCAAGGGCACAGGACCTGTATGTCCATTTACATCAAACAGATAGGATTGAAGATGACGCCTATCCCAACCATGTAACTGCTTAGATCAATGTTTAAAAAACTTCAGTAAGGCCCCTTTCACATCAGCATTTTTCGCTGAATGCGGCAGATCTGGCAGAGTTACTGCATCTGCCACCCAACGGCCGACTTACGGTACACCTGCGGCAAGCCCCCATTCATTCTCTATGGGGCTTGCTGCAGGTGCGGCAAGTGTGGTTTTGCAGCAATCTTGCGGCGGCGCAAAAAAAATGCAACTAACGCCGTATTGAGGCAAGACCGCACTTGCAGCAAGTCCCATAGAGGATGAAGGCCTCTTTACACACACCAACTTCTGTGACCAACTTCTGAACAGATCTCTGGTTGCAGTGAAATCATGGACACATTGTTCCATTTTGTGGCTGTGTACAAATAGAACAATGTGTCCATGATTTCACTGCAACCAGAGATCTGTTCAGAAGTTGGACACAGACGTTGGTGTGTGTAAAGCAGCCCTGAATGGGGCCTCGCCACAGGTGTACAGCAACTATGTCGTTAGGCGGCAGATCCGGTAGCTGCGGTAAATCTGCCCAAAAACGCTGATGTGAAAGAGACCTAATTAGTGTAGCACTGGTGATGGATTAATCATGAAGGCATCAAATTGCCACAGGTTCTCTCACATGTGCAATACTAGAGAAATCATGAAAACATGACCTGACCTGTTGAGGACTGGAGTTTGGAAACAATGTCTTAAATGCTCAACATCTTTGTTGATACAAAGGATACAAGTGACTGCATTAGCCAAAATGAATGTTGTTGACCATTGCAGCCTGTGCCTACCGAAATCACACAGTCCTGCCTTGGCTGTGTAGTGGACTTCATTTTAGTACTGAAAATGAATAATGTAGTCTCCAGTTCCAAAAGGGTGACTTAAAAAGGCTAAATGTCAGACCGATTTCGTTGATCAACCAGGACTTAAAACTTCTTTCAAAGATCCTGGCTGATAGGTTAGCAACAATACTACCCAGATTGGTACAACCACACCAGGCAGGCTTCATCAGGGGAAGGTCAACGGTTACGAATATTAGAAGAGCAATGCTTCTTATAGATGTAGAGAGACATATAGGCCCGGGGAAGGAGGGAGATCCAGCCCTGATCACCTTAGACGCCGAGAAGGCATTTGACAATGTCAGGTGGTCTTGGCTGGATTGGGTACTAGATGCTATCGGGTTAATAGGCCCGTTTCGCCAATTTCTTAGATCCCTTTATAACAACCCTAAAGCATGTATTAGCATACCGGGATTTTTATCAGACACATTTAGTCTGGAGAAGGGGACACGTCAGGGTTGCCCGTTATCACCGCTCCTCTTTAACCTAGCGATCGAACCGCTAGCCCTATATTTAAACACTCAGAATACTTTTGAAGGACTTTGAGTCGGCGAGAAAGAATTAAAACTGTCTCTCTTTGCGGATGATGATGTATTATTTTTGCGGAACCCGCAGAGAGATCTCGGTTCAGTGTTGGAAGATATAGGGAAAATAGGCAGATTTTCAGGATTTAAATTAAATAAAGACAAATGTGAAATTCTCTTCCTTAGAAGTGGTCCCTCTGATAAATCTGAAAAAGAGAATTTTGTTTACGTACCGTAAATTCTTTTTTCTTTAATCATCAATGGGAGACCCAGACAATGGGGTTTAGGGCTCCGCCCTCCGGAGGTCACACTAGGTACTACAAGTTTGTAGACACCGCCTCCTCCGCATATAAACCCCCACCGTAGGAGAAATCCTCAGTTTAGTCTATAAGCTGCGAGGAGAAAATTAACCACACCCGAAACATCGGGAAGAATGCCGTGCCCAGACGGTTGAACAACCCGGAAAACACTGTCTCAACAGAGAACAGATTAAATGCAAACATGCAACGGAACAACTGGGTGGGTGCTGGGTCTCCCATTGATGATTAAAGAAAAAAGAATTTACGGTACGTAAACAAAATTCTCTTTTTTCTGGTCATCATAATGGGAGACCCAGACAATGGGGATGTCCTAAAGCAATACCCCAGGGCGGGAAGAGTTCCTCAACAAGACGGATAATACACGGACCCCCTTAAAGGTGGGCAACCGCCGCCTGGAGGACCCGCCTGCCCAAACTTGCATCCGCAGAGGCATGGGCATGCACCATATAGTGCTTTGAGAAAGTGTGCAGGCTGGACCAAGTGGCCGCCTGACACACCTGGAGAGCAGATGCTCGATGTCGCAAGGCCCATGAGGCACCAACAGCTCTTGTAGAGTGTGCCTTCAACCCCACCGGGAGAGGCAAGCCAGAAGACCGGTATGCCTCTTGAATGGGAGCCTTGATCCACCTGGCCAAGGTCGACTTCGAAGCCGCGGACCCCTTACAGCGACCCATCGTGAGGACAAATAAGGAATCCGAACTCCGAAAGGAGGCGGTCCTGGACACATAAATGCGTACAGCTCTCACGAGATCCAGAGTATGGAGGTCGCGCTCAACCTGATGAACGGGAGCGGGGCAAAATGATGGGAGAACAATCTCCTGGTTTAGGTGGAAAGTGGAAACCACCTTCGGCAAGAATTCAGGCCGTGGACGCAACACCACCTTGTCTTGGTGAACCACCAAAAAAGGTGACTTGCACGAAAGTGCAGCCAATTCTGAGACCCTCCTCAGAGACGTAATCGCCACCAGAAAGACCACTTTCTGGGACAGACGAGAGAGAGAGATGTCTCTCAGAGGCTCAAACGGCGGTTTCTGCAGCGCCGCCAGGACCATGTTGAGGTCCCAAGGGTCCAGAGGTCGCCTGTAAGGCGGAACCACCCGAGACACCCCCTGCAGAAAATGACGGACCTTCGGGAGAAGCGCCAATCGCCTGTCAAACAGCACTGAAAGTGCCGATACTTGACCTTTCAGAGAGCCAAGGGATAATCCCAACTCCAAACCCGACTGTAGGAAAGCCAGCAATGTCGGGATGGACAAAGGCCACGGTGAGCGACCACCAGAGGAACACCAGGAGAAAAAAATTTTCCACGTTCTGTGGTATATCTTCCTGGAGACAGGTTTCCTTGCCCGGTTCATTGTGGCAACAACCGCAGGAGAGAAACCCCTGGATGTCAGCAGCCAGGCCTCAAGAGCCATGCAGTCAATCTGAGGGCCCTGGAATTGAGGTGGAAGAACGGGCCTTGCGCGAGTAGATCTGCGCGTTCTGGGAGAGCCCACCGGTGTCCGCCTGACAGTTGCCACAGGTCCGGGTACCAGGACCTCCTGGGCCAATCTGGAGCCACCAGAATGGCTCTGTTGCATTCTGGCCTGATTTTCCACAGAACCCTGGGAATTAGAGCCAGAGGCGGGAACACATATGGCAGCTGGAAGCTGGACCAACTCAGGATCAGGGCATCCGCCCCCAGAGACTGAGGATCCCAAGACCGCGCCATGTATTGGGGTACCTGATGATTCAGCCGTGAGGCCATCAGATCCACGTCCGGAACGCCCCATCTCCCACAGATGTCCCGGAAGACTTCTGGATGCAGGGACCACTCTCCGGCGTCCATCCCCTGTCGGCTCAGGTAGTCGGCCTCCCAGTTCTCGACCCCTGGGATGTGTACTGCGGAGATCAGGCAGCCGTTTTCCTCCACCCATGCTAGAATGCGGTGGACTTCGGCGAGGGCCTGAGCGCTTCTGGTCCCTCCCTGATGATTTATGTAGGCGACGGCCGTCGCATTGTCGGACTGTACCCGAATGGGCCGTCCCGACAGGAAGGTCTGAAACGCTAGGAGCGCCAGATAGACCGCCTTGATCTCCAGTACGTTGATCTGCAACGCCGACTCCGACTGAGTCCAGAGGCCTTGAGCCCTGTGGTGTAAGAACACCGCCCCCCAGCCCTTCAGACTGGCGTCGGTGGTCACCACTAACCATGACGGTTTTAGGAAGGATCGACCCCGTGACAGGTGATGTGGCTGGAGCCACCACTGCAGGGAGTCCCTGGTCGGTTGTGACAGCGTCACTAGCCGATTCAGAGAGATCGTCCTTTTGTCCCATCGGCGAAGAATCTCCAGCTGGAGAGGTCGGAGGCGAAACTGCGCGAAAGGCACCGCCTCTATCGCCGCTACCATGCGTCCCACCAGCTTCATCAATCCCCGTAGGGAAGATTGTGGTGACAGAAGAACCGTCTGTACTCCTGACTGGATCGCAAGCTGTTTGGCTTGAGGTAGGGACACCAGGGCTGAGTCTGTGTGGAAGTCCATGCCCAGATATGTCAATGACTGGGTCGGGACCAGGGTCGACTTTGGAATGTTGAGAAGCCACCCGAACTGTTCCAGAGTCTTCATGGTCGCCTCCAGGCTCACCCGACAAAGGTCTTCCGATGGCGCCCTGACCAGCAGGTCGTCTAAATAGGGAATGACGGCGTGTCCTTGCACATGCAGGAGAGCCATCATGGAGGCCATCACCTTTGTGAACACTCGCGGTGCCGAGGCTAGCCCGAACGGCAGTGCCACAAATTGGAAGTGTTCTACCCCCACTGCAAATCTCAGCCAGCGCTGATGAGCTGGTGCAATGGGCACGTGAAGGTAAGCGTCCCTGATATCGATGGACGCTAGGAAATCCCCCTGTGACACCGCCGCGATCACGGAGCGCAGGGATTCCATACGGAACTTCCGAACCAACACGTGACGGTTGAACAACTTTAGGTCCAGAACCGGACGGAAAGAGCCGTCCTTCTTTGGGACGATAAAGAGGTTGGAGTAAAAACCCCTGAACCTCTCTCCCGTGGGCACTGGGACCACCACTCCGTCTCTGCGGAGACCCTCCAACACCAGGTGAAAAGCCTGAGCCTTGTCTGGGGATGGGACAGACCGATGGAATCGGTGTACCGGCTGTGACGTCAGCTCTATCCTGTAGCCTCTTGAGACTACGTCTCGGACCCACTGTTCTTGGACGTGGAGTAGCCACCTGTCCTGAAAGAGAGACAGGCGGCCCCCCACCTGTGGGGAGACAGGATGAAGGAGCGAGTCATGCCGAAGCGGGTTTGGGGGTGGCAGCTGCTGCCCCTGCCGGCTTCTTTTGGCGACCTTTGCCGCGCCACTGGGTAGAGGGCTTGCCCCCACGGTCCGTGCGAGTGGACGTTGCTGATGACTGCGAGCTGGGGCGAAAGGACCACTGCTTTGGGTTCCTTTTCACGGTATAACCGTGGCTTAGGCTTATTCTGCGGTATCTTAGACTCAGCAGAATCCTTAATCAGCTTGTCCAGCTCGGTGCCAAAGAGCCTGTCACCAGAAAATGGAAGATTTTGCAAAATCTTCTTAGACGTGGCATCTGAGTCCCAAAGACGCAGCCACAACAACCTGCGGATCGCTATAGCATTGGCCGAAGCCACAGCCGAGCGAGTGGCAGTTTCCAAAGTTGCCGTCCTGGCGTAATCCGCGTAAGCCTTCGCCCTGTCGGTAAGCGCCAGGACCTCTGGGCTGGACCTAGCTAGGTCAGAGATACCATCCAAGCAGGAGGTAATCGCCTGTAGGGTCCAGACCGTGGCAAAATTAGGGGCAAATGAAGAGCCCACAGCCTCGTAGGATGACTTGGCGAGTTGCTCAACCTGTCTATCCGTAGCATCCTTCAATGAGGAGCTATCAGAGGCAGAAAATAAGGAACGTGCAGCAATCCTGGTCATGGAAGCATCCACCTTTGGGGACTGCGACCACTCCTGAAGCACCTCCTGAGGAAAGGGAAAGCGAAGGTCCTTGGCTTTACGGACATAACGCCGCCCAGGATGTAACCTGGGTGTTCTAATCACCCTTCCAAAATTAGTGTGGTCCATAAAGGCTCCACTTGGTCTAGCCTCCGGCCGCAGCCATTGATAGACCTCCTTGGGGTGCACAGTCACCTCCTCGGGAGGAGTGACCAGACGTAAAGTCTCATTGATGGAGGACACCAGATCCTCAACCCCATCTGGAGATTCAGAGACAGACCCAAGAGTAGAACCCCCATCATCTTCCTCACCATCAGAGGAACGCTCCTCCTCAGAGGGAGCCTGGAGCTCTGGAGAGGCCTCACGAGCTCGCTTAGGGGGTCTCACAGTAGAAGTAAGAGACACCCGGGGGTAACTAGGAGGAGTAGCTGGGTTTTCCAGCCTCCTATGAAGTGCCTCCAGGGATTGCGACATGGAGGACATCTGGGCCAGCAGAGATTCATTTATCTTACTCTGCGTTTCCCATGTCCCTGGGATCAGCCGAGCCTCAGGGTACAGACCCGCAGATCCTGACTCTGCAGTAACTGTCTGGGTCTCTGGGCGCCCGCAATTATTGCAGGACCCCTCCACCAGTGAACCGTTGCATGTAGCGCAGGTAATGGTGACATCTGCTGCCTTAGCAGCATGCTTCCTTACTGAGGACATCTCCACAGTAGGGGAATAAGCCAAGTTGTAAACAAACAAACCGGGGAACCCGGTGGCTTACCGACCGCTAGAAGCGGTAGGAGGAAGCGGTGTAATTGTGTGACCTCCGCGAGTTCCGGTCTCCCTGAGAGTGCAGACACACGCTGCAGTCAGATCCCAGCCGGGAAGTGAGGGAGAAGATGGCCGCCGACTGTGAATACGTAGGCGTGGCCAGGAACACGCGGGAGAACACAAAAAACACGCCCATCAGTGAGTCATCACAAGAGCTGCTTCCTCCCCCTCCAGGCTGCCTCAGCAATGGAGGAGCCAGAGCCCGCAGCGCGGGAAAAGAGTGTGAAGTAATACACATACACACACACAGACTGCCCGCACAAAACAAACAGCAGCAGCCTTCAGCTTCAGCCCCTGTGACACACAGGGCGGTCAGCCAGAGTGACCCCAGCACAGGGTACACTATCAGAACCGCGGACCCGAGGGTAACCGCGCGGTCTGAGTGCCATGCCACCAAAGTGACAGACACTACCCCCAGGCACACATGAGACCACAAGGGGCCTCAGTGCCGGTCCGGTCTGTAAGCACCTTTAGGGAGGCCTCGGACGGGGGTACAGCACCAGTCCGGAATGTAAGCACCATAATGGGAGGCCTCGGACTGGGCTGGCTCCGTCCGGTCTGTAAGCACCATTTAGGGAGGCCTCGGACGGAGCGGAGCTGTGCAAGGCTCCAGGCTCCCCCTATCCAGAGCCTCCACAGAGGGATGGAAAGGGGAAAGCACGACAGCGTACCGGGAGAACAGCTAAGTGTCCAGGCTAAAAGCCCTCCGGTACCTCCACCAGCGTGTTCCACAAAGGGTGAGCGGGGAGACTGTCGAGGGTCCCGACCGGGACCAATTACCTTGTCTTCATACGCCATCACGTAAGCTGTGAGAATGCAGTGAAGTGCAAGCAAAGCGTGATCCTCCGAGCACACTAAGTTTAAAACTGAGGATTTCTCCTACGGTGGGGGTTTATATGCGGAGGAGGCGGTGTCTACAAACTTGTAGTACCTAGTGTGACCTCCGGAGGGCGGAGCCCTAAACCCCATTGTCTGGGTCTCCCATTATGATGACCAGAAAAACCTGTTTTGTGGGATACCCATAGCTAAAGATAGTTTAAAATACCTTGGAATTCGTCTGGCCAGATTGCCAGAATTGATTTATAAACTAAACTTCCTCCCAATTATAGATAAAATAGAGAAAGAACTAGAAAATTGGAAAAATTTGCCTTTGACGTTACTAGGCCGAAATCATCTTATCAAAATGATACGTTTCGCGAGATTACTCTATCTGCTCCAGACAATACCCATGTTGCTAAAACATCAGGATATTAAAAGACTTAACCGAGCATTTTCCAAATTCCTTTGGAGAGGCAAAAGAGCCAGAATAAAACTAATAACTTTAATGCAATCAAAGGAAAAAGAGGACTGCAAACCCCAGATATTAGAGGGTACAATTTAGCTTGTGTTATGAGAAATGTGTTAGATTTGGTAAATAAGACATCCAAGTTTTCGGATATACCTTTGGAGGGGGAGCTTTCTAAACCTTGGGACCTACAGTTAGGGCCAGAAATATTTGGACAGTGACACAAGTTTTGTTATTTTAGCTGTTTACAAAAACATGTTCAGAAATACAATTATATATATAATATGGGCTGAAAGTGCACACTCCCAGCTGCAATATGAGAGTTTCCACATCCAAATCGGAGAAAGGGTTTAGGAATCATAGCTCTGTAATGCATAGCCTCCTCTTTTTCAAGTGACCAAAAGTAATTGGACAATGGACTCTAAGGGCTGCAATTAACTCTGAAGGCGTCTCCCTCTTTAACCTGTAATCAATGAAGTAGTTAAAAGGTCAGGGGTGGATTCCAGGTGTGTGGTTTTGCATTTGGAAGCTGTTGCGGTGACCAGACAACATGCGGTCAAAGGAACTCTCAATTGAGGTGAAGCAGAACATCCTGAGGCTGAAAAAAAAAGAAAAAATCCATCAGAGAGATAGCAGACATGCTTGGAGTAGCAAAATCAACTGTTGGGTACATTCTGAGAAAAAAGGAATTGAGCTTGGGAACTGTAAAAGGCATGGGCGTCCACGGATGACAACAGTGGTGGATGATCGCCGCATACTTTATTTGGTGAAGAAGAACCCGTTCACAACATCAACTGAAGTCCAGAACACTCTCAGTGAAATAGGTGTATCTGTCTCTAAGTCAACAGTAAAGAGAAGACTCCATGACAGTAAATACAAAGGGTTCACATCTAGATGCAAACCATTCATCAATTCCAAAAATAGACAGGCCAGAGTTAAATTTGCTGAAAAACACCTCAAGAAGCCAGCTCAGTTCTGGAAAAGTATTCTAAGGACAGATGAGACAAAGATCAACCTGTACCAGAATGATGGGAAGAAAAAAGTTTGGAGAAGAAAGGGAACGGCACATGATCCAAGGCACACCACATCCTCTGTAAAACATGGTGGAGGCAACGTGATGGCATGGGCATGCATGGCTTTCAATGGCACTGGGTCACTTGTGTTTATTGATGACATAACAGCAGACAAGAGTAGCCGGATGAATTCTGAAGTGTACCGGGATATACTTTCAGCCCAGATTCAGCCAAATGCTGCAAAGTTGATTGGACGGCGCTTCATAGTACAGATGGACAATGACCCCAAGCATACAGCCAAAGCTACCCAGGAGTTCATGAGTGCAAAAAAGTGGAACATTCTGCAATGGCCAAGTCAATCACCAGATCTTAACCCAATTGAGCATGCATTTCACTTGCTCAAATCCAGACTTAAGACAGAAAGACCCACAAACAAGCAAGACCTGAAGGCTGCGGCTGTAAAGGCCTGGCAAAGCATTAAGAAGGAGGAAACCCAGTGTTTGGTGATGTCCATGGGTTCCAGACTTAAGGCAGTGATTGCCTCCAAAGGATTCGCAACAAAATATTGAAAATAAAAATATTTTGTTTGGGTTATGTTTATTTGTCCAATTACTTTTGACCTCCTAAAATGTGGAGTGTTTGTAAAGAAATGTGTACAATTCCTACATTTTCTATCAGATATTTTTGTTCAACCCTTCAAATTAAACGTTACAATCTGCACTTGAATTCTGTTGTAGAGGTTTCATTTCAAATCCAATGTGGTGGCATGCAGAGCCCAACTCGCGAAAATTGTGTCACTGTCCAAATATTTCTGGTCCTAACTGTATCTGCCTTGTTACATGCCTCATTGTCAGAACTCCCTTCTAAAATTAAAAATACCTCTATATGTCGAGATACAGTGATGACCTGGAAAGCGGTTAGAAAAAAAATGAATCTTTCATGAAAAATCTCTAAAAATTTAATTCCCTGGGCCAGCCCGTCATTTCCTCAGGGACTTGAGAACTCGTTATTCAGAATATGGAGAGAGAGGGGGATAGAGACGCTGGGCGACCTCATGCATAAGGAGGAGAGAAGATGGATGACTGGCACAGAAATTCTATCTAAATTCAATCTGCCAGGGGCACACTGGCTCCAATACCTACAGGTCAGGCACCATCTGCTGTCCCGATTGTGCGACGTGTCGGGTGAATTTGACAGGGGGGATTGGGACAACCTAATAAAAATGCCCGTGAACGATATTTCCATATCCTCACTATATAATCAATTGCAAAATGCCCTTAGACCGCTGGCCACCAATAACATCTTCTCACTATGGAAAAAAAACATATAAAAGACCCTGACTTAACTACAAAGATACTGGATGGGTGGAGAACGATAAGAAAATGGATCATAAACGAAAAGTGGAGAGATACCCAATTTAAACTTATACATGGGACTATTAAAGGGTTTAATATACGTCCATCACTGACTAATAGTGAAAGAAAGATCCACTGTCCCAAATGCAAGATTTCCATGACCGACCTAGAACCTGGAATCTGGTCTTGTACAAAATCACGAAGGTTTTGAAAAAATATAGGGGATCTGGCGTCAGGACTCTACCCCAATGAAAACAAAGATGACCCGTTGTTGTGGTTGTTCCACTACTCAAAAGAGACGGGTGCCGAAGGGCGGGTACATGTTCTGTTCCACACAATATCCATAGTGGCAAAGAGGCTATTACTACAACATTGGATTGGCAAACACACTCCCTCCTTAGATATGGTACACGAAACTTTGAGAAAGACATTAGATCTAGAATCCATCGAAACACTGAGAAATCCCTCCAAATTGACGGGGAAGTTTTTTAATAAATGGAAGCCTTATATTCTAAAAACGTTTTCGCCCTCGGATATCACCGAGGCCCTATATACATACAGGATGGTACGCTTTGGAAGATCTTGGAGGTACTTTGGGTAGGCTGAAATGTGCTACCTAGGCTGTTGAATACGAGCGTATAGCGCTTTAATGTCTAGTGAGACAGGGAGGGTAGATTTTGTTAGGGAAGAATCAAGGCATAGGGATGAGAAGATGTAAAACCTTTGACTTAATTGGTAAATACTATTTAAGGGTGTAAACATATTTCTTTACAAAATTATTATTCGATTTTTATGCATATGCTATGAGAGTTTTACAGATATTAACCTGTTCTATGTTTTCTTATGCGACCAATGTATTACGTTGATTCTTAAGATATGTGATATGTAAAAATTATAAGTTTCCCAATAAAAATGATGGTTTAAAAAAAAAAAAAAAAAGGCTAAATGTCAGCAACTAGTTTATGTTTACGAAATTAATGTTTCCCACCATTCTGCAGGTTTCTGGAGGAACGGTAGCGGAGCTTCTTAGTGCCTTGAAAACAATGTCATTCACAGAAGCTATTGATATCATTGAGAAGTCACAGCCAAGCATTAAACATATGCCCCAAGACTCTGGCTCGCTCTCGGAGGCACCAGAAAAAGGTGAGTGTGTTTTTGTATTCCACACAAGAAAGAGTGGTCTGGGGTTGACTTCTGAACAAGCTGAGAGGGGTTGTCCAGCGAACAACATACACTTTAATCAATAAATCTTGGAATAAAAATAAATGTACCGTTACACACTACAATGTCGTAAATATCTCACTAACGATCTCATGAGCACGCAGTCGTTAGGACATCGTTTTGACATCGTTGGTGAGCGGTCACACTTGTATATATCGTGGGCGACGCACCAACGATGTAGTGAGCAGCTATTGTTCGCACAACCCAGCAAACGATACTTGTTCACTGATGTCAATGGGCGAAATTGTGAACAACAGTTATCGCGGTGTCACACAGAACGAAGCTGCAGGTTGGCTGATGGCAGATCGTTTGATTTGAGAACATGTTGTCAAATTTGTGATCAACGATCCAACAATTGTATCTCGGTGTTACATGAAACGATGTCCTAACGATGTCATTTCAACGCCTCCAAACCCATGACATTTCAGCGATACCGTTCACGATATCTTACCGTGTAACGGTACCTTAAGTCTCAAAATTGGATGCTTAGGTACCTCACACCAGACAGGTTGCATCAGTGTTCTTCTTCCACCTCTCCCCTTTGTTGGAGATGCGACGCAGAGGTTGGTTCCTTGATCCATATTTGGTGGAGCTGCCCCCTGATCCAAGAATTCTGGTCTGCAGTTTTTCGGAACTATAACATGGTAACGGGTAGGAGTTTAAAGGGGTCTCCTGAAATGGCCTTACTCTCTCTGCTCCCTGGATCCGGGAAGACCCAAAAGAAGGATATCCTTCGGTTCTGCCTCAGAGCTGCGAGAAATGTGATCCCTCGTCATTGGAGGGAGCAGGCACCCCCTACGATTTTGGAGTGGTACTCAGAAATGGAGACCCTTCGTAGATTTGAGGAGCTTTCAGCTGAGTCCTCCCAAACTCAATCTGTCTATGTAACTACTTGGACGGAATGGATCCTCTTCAGAGATGCCCCTAATTTTAGAGATATGTTCTCTTGTGGGTGAATCGCCTGTGCACTACCTGAAATATGTTAGTTTCACTCTCCTAACCTGCGACTCCCCAGACGTACAGTTCTCGTCTTCTCTGCTCTTCCTCCTCACTTCTATACTTCTCTCAATTCCCTTTTCTCACTTTCAAGCCTTTTCTCCTCTCTAGATCTTATTTTTTTGGATCAACTTTCTTCCACCCCCCCATATCCAGTGGACGGCCAGGAGCCGTTTCATCTAATTTACTGTAATTAGACCATAGTATTATTTCACTCTGATCTCCTGTTGAGATCTAAGGACCTCCCCATTCTGTTCCCTTTGGAACAGGGAGGGGTCCCACCCATTACTTTGATGTGAAGTTTGTAGTAGCCATGGTGACATCGTTCTTTTCGACTGCACCAGGAGGCTTCAGCCTGATTTGAACTATATTATGATGTAATATTGATATGTTATACTTTGAGCTTAATAACTTTTGCTCAATACGTTATATGTATGTTTACTTTAAAAACTTTAATAAAAGTATATTTACAAAAAAAAAAAAATATTGGATGCTTAAAAAAAAAAAGTTCCTTTGCTGAAATAATCTCACACGTGCTCCCTGCTATGTACTATGTAATGGCGTGTCTGAGCATACAGGGACATGGTCTGATCATACCACATCTCCTGGCAGTGGAGAAAGTAAGAGTATGGCGGCCGTCACACGCTGAGATATCTCTAGCGATATTGTAAGCGATCACGTGCACGTGCGATCGCTTACAATATCGCTCACATCGCTAGTGAGATGTCACACAGACAGACTCACCAGCGATGTGGATCCGCGATCTCGCTGGTAACTATGGTACACATCGGGTAACTAGGCGCCGCGCGTCGCTTAGTAACCCGACGTGTACCATAGTTACCATCTCCCAGCATAGGCTCTGCCGCTGGGAGATCGTTCATCGTGGTGTTATACACCACGATGAGACAGATCGTGACATCGTTCATCGCTAGATCTGAGCTCTGGAGCTCAGATCAGCGATGTCACGATCAAGCGATTTCACATCGTAAATCGCTTGCTTACATGCAACGATTTTAAGCCCGATATCGCTTAAGCGATCAAAAAGGAGATCGCTTAAACGATATCGGGCAAGAAATCGTTGCGTGTGACGGCCGCCTATAAAAGATAGGACATCATGGGATCACAGCTACGGTTTTTGTAAGGAAAAACATTTAGCTGTCCATGCAGTCTCCAACATACATATAAAGCAGAACCATTAAAAGCAGCACTTACCTAGAGCATCTGAAATCCGCTACCCAGTGCCAGACTGGTGCATGTGAATAAAGGCAAAACAGATGCAGCTGGTGGTACCCATGCCTGGGCTTTTCAGAAATGACCCTCACAGCACCAAACCAGCACTCATGAATAAAGGCGGGGCAGACCAAAGCAAATGGAGCTTGTAATTAACTTGCAATAAACAGCGTGCAAATGCGAACATTCATTCCACACTGTATATTATGAAATTGTGATTTTTGGAAAAATATTGCTCACTCTTTTTGAGCCACCCTGTTTTGTTGCTTTTAGTGTACACTTGTTTCCTCTCCTGCCTAGTTGGTGTGGTATCTCTGACCATATCCCTGCATGGTCACACACATCCATTACACAAAAGCCCATTTGTAATCCTGGACAGGATTTTTTTTTTTAACATATCAAATTATGGTACTTATTTTTATTCTTAAGATCTATTAACATGTGCTTTATTTGTGGGACAGCCCCTTTAAGAAACATTTTAATTGTAATGGTTTATTCTGCCGGTCAATAAAATTACAGCAATGCCCAATTTTAATAGTTTTTTGTTGGTTGTTGTTTTATGAATTAAAAAACAAAACTGCAGCTTCTAATATATTTCAACATCATTAAAGTGTTGAGCCAAAAGGTAACAGGCTGCCTGAGCTGCGATATTGATGAGATGTAGCTCATTGCCAGATGACTCTGCTGTACATAGAATCTGGACTTCGATGCTGACAAGGAAGCAGTGGAACTTACAGGATTCAGCAGCTCACTAATGTGCTAGTCTCCTGGTGAATAGACCTGGGGCAGCCTCTATTCCCTTCCCTTCTAGACACACCTCTGATTTTTAAACAACAGAGTCTGTTCTAAAATGTACATGCATTAACACCAAGTACCCAAATTGTTGGCGATACCAATGGTCATTTACCTATCCTAATTCAAAAGAGAGACTGGGATACTTTTACAGTTAATGCTTTGACGTCAACAGAGAAATCCGCAAATCATGATTTTTCTAAGAGACGGCACTGTGGTTTTCAACAGAAGCAGTATTTTTTAAAGGGGTTTTCTGAGAATTGTTAAAAATACTTTTAAATAATACCAAAAATTCTAAATACCTTTATTTAGCTTAACGGTATGTTTTATGTAGTGCCCTCTGTCAGGGTTTTGAAGATGGCAACTGACCTCTATCTATTGCAGCTGTTGTGATTTCACAACACACAGTAGGTAGGGCTGTGTAATGAACATGTGCTGGAAATAGTGTCAGGTGAAAGCAGGCAGGCATTGAATTGCTCTGTTCAGTCAACCTGACAGGACACGGAGTGAAGGGAACTAAAGGAGACAATCAGACACCCTTCTTCTCGTGGCTGAGAATTAACATCCATCTCAGTAAGCCTGATGGTTTTAGTACAGGTATTACAGTTACTCTTCACACAGCCCAGGGGCGGGCCTACCGTGGTGCAGCTGGTTCAGCTGCACCAGGGCCCCAAACGGCTAGGGGGTCCGTAAGGCACCTGTAGGGGGGCCCGGGCCTCCAGCAGCCCCCCGCAGACTGCGATCGTGTGTCAGAGGAGAGGTGAAGTGAGGGAAACTTCCTGCTTCCTGTGGCTGATCCCGCCCCTCCTCTCAACTGCTGCCACAGCCCCCTGGTCTGTAATGTGCTGGAGACACAGGTAGCAGCACAGCCCCCCCCCCCCCTCAACTGGGACAGCAGCTCGCCCCCCTCCCCCGCGCCTGGGACAGCAGCTCGCACCCCCCGCTCCTAAACTAGGATTTGAGGGATGAATATGCCCCAGTCTAAATGCAGCACAGGGCCCCGCCAGGCTCTAGTTCCATCACTGTGTAAATTCAAAAGCACGGTCTCCTGTAGGGCGCTCTAATTAAGGCCAGGGACTCTGCTTGTGGAAAGTCCTTTTATTAGAAATCCTCCATCCGCCACGACATGTTTCGACGGTGTAGTACCGTCTTTCTCAAGTGGAATCACTTGACACTGCCCGTTCTAATGTGTATCGTCTGAAGTCTAGGACTGGCTTCACAATAATAGATGTCAGTTGCCACCTTTAAAATCTTGTCAGAGTGCATTAGATAAAGCACTTTTTTGCCAAATAAAGGTGTTTAGAAAAATGTTTCATATATAAAAGTATTAATTTATTTGATCACATTTCTAGGAGAACCTCTTTAAGGAACATGCAAGTTTTGCCAGCATTTAACTGTATAAATAAAATGAGGTCATGTCTTCTGTCATGCCTTGTAGAGGACAACTTGTGATATGTAGGTGATCCAGTTCAATATTATTTGTGATTTTACATAAATCTGTTTCAATAGCAGGGTTATATGTTTGTTTTTTATTTTTTCAAACACTGAATTTCTTTTCTTTGAACACTTTTTAATTCTCTTTTCCGTAGATCCTGAGAGCGCAGCATCAGATGAATACAGACAGCAATACCACGAGAGTATGTGCGATAGCGGGGTGGAAACATCTTTTAGAAAGTTGAACATTTCACACTGTGAATTTGAAAAAGTAGTGCCTGGACTCTCTGATCTCCATTCTGAACGGGATGATCCACTCACCTGCAACTATTAAATTGTGCTCAGTAAGAAAGGACTGCTTTCTGAGCGTGACTGTTTTACACTGGAAGCACTAGAGCCTCATAAGGCTTGCACAGCTTGGAGCCAAGTGTAGACTTATAACTTATAGCACTTCTAAGTGGGTAACCAAAGATGTGGGTAACCAAAGATGATGAATGTCGGTCGCTTATGTCATAGGGCAGGCACATGGAGGTTTGCACCTTTTTGAGGTTTGTTGCACATAATATAATAATTGACCATATTCTGCCATTTTCTCCAGTTGTCAGTAGAGCTGTTTGTGACATAATTATTTACATATTGCTGTGGAAAACATATCAAGGCTGACACCTTGTACCAATTTTTATGTCTTGTTTTAATTACCTAATATTATATATTTTCAGAAAGGTTTTATATTTGTGCTTTTTATAATAAAATAAAAAATCCTTTCAGCGTGGTCTCTCCTTGTGCTCTAAACGTGATAATTGATTCTCCATTTTGACATTATTTAAATGTTCACAGTCCAGGGATAACAGTACCACAATCCGTATATATTTATTCCTTTACCCATGAAACGCTGCTCACGCGTTTGATAAATAAAGGAGGGATCAAAAGAAATCTATATATTATTATAGGATTTGGCTGGCCATTTAAAAGGGAAGTACTAGTCTTCTATGAAATGTTGTCTGTATTTTTATTATGACTACTGAAAAGTGATCTATACAGAGAAAGTATCCTCCTAATACTGTATTAAACTTAGTGGCCAAAAGTGAATATTTCCCAGTGTTAGGATTTTTGTTCTCATTCCTGTAAGACGTCATGCAACGGTGCATATTTTGCAGTGGAATTGGTTCAGATTTGCCAAAAATCCACATGTATTTCATCATGCCATCAAAGTCTATCAGATTTCTGTATTGTTGTGCGCATGGTACGTTTTTACGGCTGCAGCAAAGGTGCAGATTGTGCTGCAGAATAATCTTCAACATGACAATTATCGCAGGGGATTCTTCAGCCCATCAAGCCATTAACTTGATGATGAAAAATGCAAGGCACCAAATACACACCGCAGTTTTGACACATTTTTCTGCACAAAGTGCAGCTTTGATGCCAAAATTTCTATAACACAATACTCAGTGTGGGCACAGCCTAAGAGTCATTTTGGGAACAGCACTTTTTTTTACCACCTTACTCTAGTCTTTTTGGGTATCCTGTTTACTTTCTCATCTGAGGTAGCCATATAAGAGGGTTTTTTGTGTGGGGTAATCACTAAATAATTTAATAGCACCATTTTGGGGTACAAAGGAATATTTTAGAGAGTGGGGGCTGAATGGAAAAATTAGAGCAATTGTGTGCAATTTAATCTTGTAGTGGCATAAAATCATGTAGTTTAAGTGACATTTGCTTTATGTTAACTCAGCTTTCTCCATGCATTCTCTAAAACCCCCTGTGTCATCGCACTGAAGTGTCAGTATAGTGGTGCATATCAGCGATAAAGGAGGACATAAGCACCGCCCCGCAGGTTATGTCAGTGGAAGCTCCCAGCTTATTAATATGAATAAGCCGCCCAGGAGAGACCAGTGATGGCACCTACAAGGCGGCGCTTATACTTGAACGAGCATCACATACTTCAAACTAAGTTGTTTATGCACAACTTTGGAAAGGTGCCAGCAATTTTGTTCGGCCCATCGTTGGGGTTTTCCATAAAATTATGTCAAATTTGCATTTAAAATTTCTGGGGGTTTGTGTTGTTCCAATGTACACAAATGTAATAAACATGTATGACAAAATGTGTAATTGCAATCATTTTTTGGAGAAAAACATCAAGGGTGCCAACACTTTAGGCCATGACTATTTGGAGGAAAACTACTGTTTTTGGTGCACAACATGATTCAAAAGGGAAGAAGCGCCGTTTTGGCTGGAATAGATTGCAAACATTATGTTAAATTTGAAGACCCCCTGATATGCTAAAACAGCACAAAGCCCCCAAAAGTGATACTATTTTGGAAACTACACCTTTCGAGGAATTAATGTTGTGGATTGGTGAGCATGTTTAACCCTGGAATTGTATAACATTGGGCTTATTAAATGAAAATGACCATTATTTCCACTAAAATATTGCTTTGGCCCCAAGTTTTAATTTACAAAAGGGGTAATGGAATACAATTTATTATGCCATTTATCCTGAGTACACCAATGCCCCCATATGTGGTCGAAAACTACTTTTGAGACACAGTACAAAGCTCATAATGGAAGGAGCACCATATTGGACTTCAGATTTTGCTGGCATGGTTTAAGGCTGCCATGTCACATTGGCAAGAGCCCGAGGTGCCAGAACAGCAAAAATCCCCCATAATCTTAGAAACGACACCCCTCAATGAATACACCTAGGAGTGCAATGATTATACTGGCACCCCAGTGTGTCACAATTTTATACCATTGGGCGGTAAAGATAAAATAATTACATTTGTACTCGCAATTAAAAAATTTTGACCCAGATTTTACATTTTTACACTGGAAAATGGTTACAAATGCCACCAAAATTTGTCCAAAAAAATTCAGCAGAAAGTGGAATTACCCCACATGTGGCTGTACAGTACTGCTTAGCCGCACGGTGAGATTCAGGAGAGAAGGAGCGCTATTTGACTACTGGAGTACAAATTTTCGTACAATAGTTTGTGGACTCCAACATCCAGATCTCTAAAATATGTGATTTGGATGGAACCTCAGACAGAAGGTTTCCTATATAATGAGACAGATGGCATCACCTTGGATTTGGTCTTTCCTATGATCTAGCAGTGCATATGTTTTCAGTGATGCATAAAAGCGTAGTCAGCTACAGTTTTAAGTTCAGAGTAACTTTGGTATCTCATTATATTGAATGGATCCCTCAGGGGTTTTGTCTGAATCACAGATTTTAGATGCAAGCAATGTAAGTGCTCAGTCTAGAGCATGGGATAAATGGGATCCAAAATTTTATGTCAAATTTGCCCAATTTTTATTTTTCTGTGGCCTCTAGGTGCCAGATGAGTAGAATCCCCTCAAGTAACCCTATCTTGGATATTACTCTCCTCAAGGAATTAATCTATACTAATGATGTTGAATCCATGGATGTTTTCCAGAAACAAGCAGCAATGGATGGAGTGACATATGCAAATCTGCCACTGTACACCGTACGTAGTAGCTCTCAAGACATTGTTGTGTCTAGATCATGCTTTTGGAGAAACATACCACGTAAATTGGGTAGGCTCTCCTCAACACAGAAATGTAAAACACTGACGCTACACGTGATTGAGGCACAGTGTGGGGCTCAGAAGGGGATTTGGATTTGGGAGCAGAGATTTTTTTGGGATTTTCAATAGTTCTGATTACAGAAGATGGACCTGAGTGAGGACTTGATTTTTTGTGGCTTGAGTTGAAGCCACAGAAAAATAAAAATTGGGCAAATTTGACATAAAATTTTGGATCCCATTTATCCCATGCTCTAGACATCTAAAATCTGTGATTCAGGCAAAACCCCCGAGGGATCCATTCAATATAATGAGATACCAAAGTTACTCTGAACTTAAAACTGTAGCTGACTACGCTTTTATGCATCACTGAAAACATACGCACTGCCAAATCATAGGAAAGACCAAATCCAAGGTGATGCCATCTGTCTCATTATATAGGAAACCTTCCGTCTGAGGTTCCATCCAAATCACATATTTTAGAGATTTAGTTTAGAGATTAGTGTTTTTATGAAGCCTCAATCATGACGATTTTCCAGTAAAGATGGATCTTAAGTTTGAAATGCCTAAGAATTAAACTGCATTCAGAAATCTTCTCCATTGTGTCATAACGGTTTAATTATTGAAGTAGGATTCTCAACAGTTGTTTTTTTACAATCAAAGATTTATGGTTACCCACTAGTGATATGCCATAAATCTTTGTGGTATGAAAACACAATTAAAAATTATACACTGGCGCCTTTTGGAGTTGATAATAAAACTATTCAGGTACAGCCAAAAAACAAAAAGAACTTCTTGACACAGGGAAACAACAATGTATTGAAAATTATGATTTATAATCCAAATCTTGCATTTAGCACTGAAAAATGTGTACATTCTGATAAAGATTTTAGTACCCAACTCTGTAAAACTCCACAGTCATTACTGTTCATAAATGTCTCGTATAGTGGATATGTGGAGTGACCTCTGTAACGCATTAATACTTGTAGATTCCCAGGCATAGAAATAAACTACTGTCTTCTCCTCAGTCAGAAGAAAGCCATTATCACTGAACCGTCCTGCAATATCCCAAACATCCAGCCAAACAAAAGCAGCTGGACTGGAGCTAATCAGTGAGAACTCATAGGCCGAGTCAGCCATGGAAATAGACACCTGAACCAAAAAAAGAACAACACGTTAGTTGATAGTTCAAAATTTACAACATTGAATATTTTGTCATGTTTAGTAAAATGTCCGCAGTCTGATATTGTGTAGGCATTAATATAACATCTTATTTATTTTATTGACATTTATACAATCCTAGCCGGATAGTGAACAATGGAAACACTAACAAAAAGGAACATAAAACTTGAATCATTCATGATAATATTTCAGGAGAAATGTGACCACAAAAGGGATAAAATGCGGGAGCTTGGTCCATTTGTCCTTTGTTCATACAATATGGTTTATATGGCAGCTTTTATTTATTCATTTTTTTTTTTAAACTAAAAACACTTTTTAATCTAGTGGAAAAGATCATCACATCAGAGCATCAATATTTAATGGGGGGGGGTTAGGACAGTCAATACACTAAGCAGGACTAGAGATACAGAGGAATACATAACATGCATATACACTAATGCCAGAAGCTTTACCAACAAGATGAAGGAATTACAATTAATATTGTTGGGGGAAAAATGTATGATATAGTGGGGATATCGGAGACATGGCTGGACAAGAGCCATGACTGGGCTGTTAATTTACAGGGCTACAGTCTGTTCAGAAATGACTGTACATATAAGCGATATATAAGGGGTGTGTTTATATGTATAATCATCCTTAAAACACATCCTGCGTGATAATATATGTGAATCTAATGGAAATGTAGAGTCCCTGTGGGTGGAGATAAGGGAAGGGAGAAAAAAATAATACATTACTGGCAGGTTAGTTATAATTCTCCAAATATAATAAAAGCATCAGAGAATATACTCATAAAGCAAATAGATGAATTGGTAAATCAGAGAAATTCATTAGTATGGGGGATGTCAACTACCCTGAAATACATTGGAGAACAGTAACCTGCAGTTCCAGCAAAGGTAATAGGTTTTTGACAACAATGAATGACAATTACCTTTCAACACTGGATCAGGATCCTACAAGAAGGGGGGGAAACTGCTTGAACTAATATTAGGCTTGATCTGCATATTAAATTATTAAATATATGGGCTGGTGATCACAACATATTAAGCTTTAATGTATCCTTTTATAAGATGTATAGTACAAGAACAATAGACTTCAGGAAAGCGTATTTCCAATGGTTGAGAGATGATCTTAGTGCAATAAACTGGGACAATGTCGTGAGACATAATACACAAAGCAAATGGGAGAAGTTTAGGAGCATCCGGAATACAACCTGTGCACAATGTATACCCTATGGGAATAAACAAGCTAGAAATAGGAGGAAACCACTATGACTAAATAGAGGTGTAAGATATGCAATAAATTACAAAAAGAAAGCATTTAGAGAGTTAAAGGGAACCTGTCACCTAAAAATCGCCCCCCCAGCCTATCAATACCTGTCCCTGCACTTTCCTAATAGTATCCTACCTATCCCTCTCTGTCCTAAAACAGCCATCGCAAAGTTTAAAAAAGTGCTTTATAAAATTACTAAAGCGAGGGTTCATGTCCCCTCAGAAGTCGCACAGGGCGTACCATGTACATGATTTTAGCCGCCTCCGCCGCTTATATTCACGCCCCGATGGGCGTGAAAATGGTTTGTAATCATTCTCTCCCTCCAACAATGGGCATATTAGCCGGCATGACGCTAATCGCATCATTTCTGGCTCAGTGACGTCGATACACTATCGATTAACCTCAAGCTGGCATTATGCATGCGGAAGGTTTGCTTTACGGCAGCATCTGTGATGAGCTGCCGCAGAGTAGGTAGTGATGAGGCATTAAATTATATAGAACATGAAATACATTCTGTAAAAAGCGAATCAAGGCAGCAAAGATTGAGACAGACCCGCTGCCAGAGAAAGTAAAAAATAATCCCAAAATATTCTTCAACTACATATACCGGTACATTAAGAAACTGAAGACTGATAGTGTTGGCCCCCTTAAAAATAGTCTGGATGAAATGGTGGAGAAACATGAAGGAAAAGCCAATTTGCTGAATGCCTTTTTTCCCTACACTATACAAAAAAATCGCATGACAAAATGACATGACCAGTGATGCCACAATTTCTTCATTAAACGCCACCTGTTGAACCCAGTAGGAAATACCTTGCCACCTAAAAATCACTAAAATTGACAAATCCCCGGGCCTGGATGGCATACCACCGAATACTGCAGGAATTAAGTACCATCATAGACAAATTGTAATTTTTAATTTTCACAGATTCCATAACAGGGTTTTTATCACAGTACTGGCACATAGCAAACATGATGCCAATATTCCAAAAAGGGACAAAAACTGAGCCTGAAGGGTTTTCTAAGAGATGCTTTACTGGAGTATCTCAAGAAGTATAACCTCATAACCAAGTATCAACATGTGTTTATGAGGGATCGGTCCCGCTAAACTAATTTGATCAGCTTTTATGACGAGGCAAGTTCCAGACTGGACCAGGGAAATGCAGTGGATGTTGTCTATATGGAATTTTCAAAATGTTTTGATACGGTGCCACACAAAAGGTTGGTACAGAAAATGAGAACTATGGGGATAAGGGAACATATATGTAAGTGGGTTAAGAACTGACTCGAACTGGGGCCACAGTTAACTGTGGAATATCACAAGGGGTCAGTATTGGGCCCTCTTCTTTTTAACATTCAATAATGACCTTGTATGGAGCATACAAAGTAGAATTTCAATATTTGCAGATGATCCTAAACTCTGCAGAGCAAGCAATACAGAGGAGGATAATGTTTTTTTTCTGGTCATCATAATGGGAGACCCAGACAATGGGGTTTAGGGCACTGCCCTCCGGAGGTCACACTAGGTACTACAAGTTTGTAGACACCGCCTCCTCCGCTTATAAACCCCTACCGCAGGGAACATCCTCAGTTTTAAACTTAGTGTGCTCGGAGGATCACGCTTTGCTTGCACTTCACTGCATTCTCACAGCTTACGTGATGGCGTCTGAAGACAAGGTAAAAAGGTTCCAGTCGGGACCTGCGACAGCCTCCCCGCTCACCCTTGTGGAACACGCAGGTGGAGGTACCGGAGGGCCTAGGGCCTGGACACTTTGTGTTCTCCCGGTACGCTGTTGCGCTCCTTTCCATCCCTCTCTGGGGGGCTCTGGAGAGTGGGAGATGGGAGCCTTGCACAGCTCCGCTCCGTCCGAGGCCTCCCTAAATGGTGCTTACAGACCGGACTGGAGCCAGCCCAGTCCGAGGCCTCCCTAAATGGTGCTTACACTCCGGACTGGTGCTGCACCCCCGTCCGAGGCCTCCCTAAATGGTGCTTACAGACCGGACCGGCACTGAGGCACTCTGTGTCTCCTGTGTGCCTGGGGGTAGTGTCTGGCACTTCATGTGTTTCATGACACTCAGACCGCGCGTTACCCTCGGGTCCGCGGTTCTGCGGGTGTACCCTGTGCTGGGGTCACCCTGGCTGACCGCCCTGTGTGTCACAGGGGCTGAGGCCGTGGGCTGCGGATGTTTGTTTGTACATGCAGTCTGTGTATAACTTTTTACACTTTTTCCCGCGCTGCGGGCTCCGGCTCCCTCATGCTGAGGCTGCTTGGAGGATGGGAAGCAGCCCGTGCGGTGACGTCATCGATGGGCGTGTGTGTGTGTGTTTCCCGCGTGTCTTCGGCGCCGCCCACAGTTTCACTGTCGGCGGCCATCTTTACCCTCACTCCCGGTTGGGATTTGTATGCAGCGTGCGCCTGCACTCCAAAGGGGAGACCGGAAACCGTCGCGGAGGTCACACACACACACCGCTTCCTCATACCGCTTTACTGCGGTCGGTAAGCCACCGGGACTCCCGGTTTTGTTGTCTGCATTTTGGCTTATCTTCCCCTACTGTGGCGATGTCCTCAGCCGGGAAGCGTGCTGCTAGGGCGGCAGAGACCACCATTACCTGTGCTACATGCAATGGAACACTGGTGGAGGGGTCCTGCAATAACTGCGGACGCCCAGAGGCCCGGGCTGGCACTGCTGAGTCAGCAGCTCCGGTGCTATACCCTGAGGTTCAGGTGATCTCAGGGCCATGGGAGACTCAGAATAAGATCAATGAATCTCTGTTGTCTCAGCTGTCCTCCATGTCGCAATCCCTGGAGGCACTTAATAGGAGGCTGGTTAGCCCAGCTACTCCGTCCAGTTACCCCGGGTGTCTCCCTCTTCTGCTGTGAGACCCCTTAAGCGGGCTCGTCGTGAGGAGTCACCCGAGCTCCAGGCTCTCTCTGAGGAGGAGCGTTCCTCTGATGGTGAGGACGATGATGGTTCAAATTTCGGGTCTGTGTCTATATCTGAACCACCAGACGGGGTGGAGGATCTGGTGTCCTCTATCAACGAGACCTTACGTCTCGTGACACCCCCTGAGGAGGTGACGGTGCACCCGAAGGAGGTCTATCAATGGCTGCGGCCTGAGGCTAGACCAAGTGGCTCCTTCATGGACCACACTAATTTTGGAAGGGTGGTTAGAGCTCCCAGGTTACATCCTGGGCGGTGTTATGTCCGCAAACCTAAGGACAATCGCTTCCCCTTCTCCCAGGAGGTGCTTCAGGAGTGGTCGCAGTCCCCGAAGGTGGACGCTTCCATGACCAGGATTGCTGCACGCTCCCTTTTCTCTGCCTCTGATAGCTCCTCACTGAAGGATGCGACGGAGAGACAGGTCGAGCAGCTCGCCAAGTCTTCCTATGAGGCTGTGGGGTCTTCATTTGCCCCTAATTTTGCCACGGTCTGGACCTTACAAGCGATTACTACCTGCTTGGATGGTATCTCTGACCTGGCAAGATCCAGTCCAGAGGTCCTAGCACTTACCGAAAGGGCAAGGGCCTATGCGGACTACGCCAGGACGGCGACTCTGGAAACTGCCACTCGCTCAGCTGTGGCTTCGGCCAATGCTATAGCGATCCGCAGGTTGTTGTGGCTGCGTCTTTGGGACTCAGATGCCACATCCAAGAAGATTTTGCAGAATCTTCCGTTTGCTGGTGACAGGCTTTTTGGCACCGAACTGGACAAGCTGATAAAGGATTCTGCTGAGTCTAAGATACCGCAGAATAAGCCTAAGCCACGGTATACCGTTAAAAGGAACCCAAAACAGTGGTCCTTTCGTTCCAGCTCGCAGTCATCAGCACCGTCCGCTCGCACGGACCGAGGGGGAAAGCCCGCTTCCCAGTGGCGCTCTAAGAGTCGTCCAAAGAAGCCGGCGGGGGCGGCAGCTGCCACCCCCAAACCCGCCTCTACATGACTCGCTCTCTCGTCCTGCCTCCCCACAGGTGGGGGGCCGCTTGTTTCGCTTTCAGGACAAGTGGCTACTTCACGTTCAAGACCAGTGGGTTCGAGACGTGATCTCGCGAGGGTACAGGATAGAGCTGACGTCAAAGCCGATATCCCGATTCCATCGGTCGGTCCCATCACCAGAAAAGGCTCAGGCTTTTTACCAGGTGTTGGAGGGTCTCCGCAGAGACGGAGTGGTGGTCCCGGTGCCTTCCGGAGAGAGGTTCAGGGGTTTTTACTCCAACCTCTTTATCGTCCCGAAGAAGGACGGATCCTTCCGCCCAGTACTGGACCTGAAGTTGTTCAACCATCACGTGTTGGTTCGGAAGTTCCGTATGGAATCACTGCGCTCCGTGATCGCAGCTGTGTCACAGGGGGACTTCCTAGCGTCCATAGATATCAGAGACGCTTACCTTCACGTACCCATTGCACCGGCTCATCAGCGCTGGTTGCGATTCGCAGTGGGGGAAGAACACTTCCAATTTGTGGCGCTGCCGTTCGGGTTGGCCTCGGCACCGCGGGTGTTCACAAAAGTGATGGCCTCCATGATGGCTATCCTGCACATGCAGGGACATGCCGTCATTCCCTATTTAGACGACCTGCTGGTCAGGGCGCCATCAGAACACCTCTGTCAAGAGAGCCTGGATGTGACCATGCGGTCTCTGGAACAGTTCGGTTGGCTCCTCAATATTCAGAAGTCAACGCTAGTTCCGACCCAGTCTTTGACATATCTGGGCATGGACTTCAACACAGCCTCAGCCCTGGTGTCTCTGCCACGAGTCAAACAGATGGCGATCCAATCAGGAGTACAAGCAGTCCTCCTGTCACCACAATCATCCCTACGGGTGTTGATGAAGCTGGTGGGGCGCATGGTGGCAGCAATAGAGGCGGTGCCGTTCGCACAATTTCGCCTCCGTCCTCTTCAGCTGGAGATTCTCCGCAGGTGGGACAAGAGGACGATCTCTCTGAATCGGCTGGTGACCCTTTCCCTACCGACCAGGGATTCCCTGCAGTGGTGGCTACAGCCACATCACTTGTCTCGGGGCCGGTCCTTCATCAAACCGTCATGGTTAGTGGTGACCACCGACGCCAGTCTGAAGGGCTGGGGGCGGGTGTTCTTGCACCACAGGGCCCAAGGCCTCTGGACTCAGTCCGAGTCGGCGTTGCAGATCAACGTACTGGAGATCAAGGCGATCTATCTGGCACTCCTGGCTTTTCAGAGATTCCTCTCAGGACAACCCATTCGGGTTCAGTCCGACAATGCGACCGCCGTCGCTTATATAAATCATCAAGGAGGAACCAGGAGTGAAGAGGCTCTGGCCGAAGTCCACCGCATCCTATCCTGGACGGAGGACAACAACTGCTTGATCTCCGCAGTTCACATCCCAGGGGTCGAAAACTGGGAGGCCGACTATCTGAGCAGGCAGGGGATGGACGCCGGAGAGTGGTCTCTTCATCCAGACGTCTTCCAGGACATCTGCAGCAGATGGGGCACTCCGGACGTGGATCTGATGGCCTCACGGCTGAATCATCAGGTTCCGCAATACATGGCGAGGTCATGGGACCCCCAGTCTCTGGGAGCGGACGCCCTGATCTTGACTTGGTCCAGATTCCATCTACCATATGTGTTCCCGCCTCTGGCTCTGATTCCCAGGGTGCTGTGGAAAATCAGGTCGGAGTGCAGCGTAGCCATTCTAGTGGCTCCAGACTGGCCCAGGAGGTCCTGGTATCCGGACCTGTGGCAACTGTCAGGCGGACACAGGTGGGCTCTTCCAGAACGCGCAGATTTACTCGCGCAAGGCCCATTCTTCCACCTCAATTCCAGGGCCCTCAGATTGACTGCATGGCTCTTGAGGCCTGGCTGCTGACATCCAGGGGTTTCTCCCTACGGTGGTTGCCACTATGAATCGGGCTAGGAAGCCAGTTTCCAGGAAGATGTACCACAGAACGTGGAAAATCTTTTTTACTTGGTGTGCCTCTGGCGGACGGTCTCCGTGGCCCTTGTCCATCCCGACGTTGTTGGCTTTCCTACAGTCGGGTTTGGAATTGGGATTATCCCTTGGCTCTTTGAAAGGCCAAGTATCAGCACTTTCTGTGCTGTCTGACAGGCGATTGGCGCTCCTCCCGAAGGTCCGTCAATTTCTGCAGGGGGTGTCACGGATGGTTCCGCCCTACAAGAGACCTCTAGACCCTTGGGACCTTAACATGGTCCTGGCGGCATTGCAGAAACCGCCGTTTGAGCCTCTGAGGGAGGTTTCTCTATCTCGTCTATCCCAGAAAGTGGCTTTTCTGGTGGCGATTACATCTCTGAGGAGGGTCTCAGAATTGGCTGCACTATCGTGCAAGTCACCCTTTCTGGTGGTTCACCAAGACAAGGTGGTGTTGCGTCCACGGCCAGAATTCTTGCCGAAGGTGGTTTCAACTTTCCACCTGACCCAGGAGATTGTTCTCCCATCATTTTGCCCCGCTCCCGTTCATCAGGTTGAACGCGACCTCCATACTCTGGATCTCGTGAGAGCTATACGCATTTATGTGTCTAGGACCGCCTCCTTTAGGAGTTCGGATTCCTTATTTGTTCTTACGACAGGTCGCTGTAAGGGGTCCGCGGCGTCGAAATCGACATTGGCCAGATGGATTAAGGCTTCCATCCAGGAGGCTTACCGGACTTCTGGTTTGCCTCTCCCGGTGGGATTGAAGGCTCACTCTACCAGAGCCGTAGGTGCCTCCTGGGCTTTGCGACATAGAGCGTCTGCTCTACAGGTGTGTCAGGCGGCCACTTGGTCCAGCCTGCACACTTTTCTCTAAGCACTATATGGTGCATGCCCATGCCTCTGCGGATGCAAGTTTGGGCAGGCGGGTTCTCCAGGCGGCGGTTGCCCACCTTTAAAAGGGAACCATGTGTTATCCGTCTTGTTGAGGAACTCTTCCCGCCCTGGGGTATTGCTTTAGGACATCCCCATTGTCTGGGTCTCCCATTATGATGACCAGAAAAAAGAGAATTTTGTTTACGTACCGTAAATTCTTTTTTCTTTAATCATCAATGGGAGACCCAGCACCCACCCAGTTGTTCCTTTGCATGTTTTGCATTTGCTCTGTTCTCTGTTGAGACAGTGTTTGCCGGGTTGTTGAACCGTTTGTGCACGGCATTCTTCCCGATGTTTCGGGTGTGGTTTATTTCCTCCTCGCAGCTTGTAGACCAAACTGAGGATGTTCCCTGCGGTAGGGGTTTATAAGCGGAGGAGGCGGTGTCTACAAACTTGTAGTACCTAGTGTGACCTCCGGAGGGCAGTGCCCTAAACCCCATTGTCTGGGTCTCCCATTGATGATTAAAGAAAAAAGAATTTACGGTACGTAAACAAAATTCTCTTTTTTATTACAGAAGGACTTGTAATGTAATGTAGTTATGTAAGCTAGAGGCTTATACAGAGAAATTGCAATTGAAACGTAATGTAAATAAATTTAAGGTTATGCACTTGGGAAGAGTAAATTATATGTATAATTATGTAGTTAATTGTAGAACACTTGGTAAAACTGTTACAGAAACAGACTTGGGTGTATGGGTGGATGGCAAACTCAACTTTTCTGGCCAGTGTCAGGTTGCTGCTGCCACTCTGACGAATCTACTTATATTTTGTCTCCTGCTTTTACTTGGTAAGCTTCATGTCAGATATGTTATCCATTGGTACTGTATATTTTAGCTATGATGTCTGCTTTTAGCAAAAAGAACAGAGAAGTCAAGCTCACTATGCCAGTAACAAAGTCCCGGCAATCTATTCACAGAGGGGAGGGGTGCTGACTCCAGCTGTCCAAGTTCAGCTAATCAATAACGAATGAGTAAAAAGGAGAAAAAACACTTCCATCCCAAAATTTCCCAAGTTTTAATTACAAAAGCATGTTAAAAACATACATCCGTAAGGATAGGCAGTCCTTACAAGTTTCCAGCGGGTGCAACCATTACTCATAGGAAATAAATAATGGTGGTTGCAACAGCTGGAGATGCGTAAGGACTGCATATTTATCCTTACGGATGCATGTTTTTAACATGCTTTTGTAATTAAAACTTGAACATTTTAGGATGGAAGTGTTTTTTTCTCCTTTTTTCTCATTCGTTATTGATGTCTGCTTTTGTGCAGGCTGAATAAGTTACAGATTTCATGCTTATATTTACCCAGAGACAGAATGACTTTAATCTCTTCTGAGATGGGGAAATTGTGCCAATACTGATATATTTTAGTGTTTGTATGGCCACTGTGCAATATAAAATATAGGATATTTATTCATACTATGGGGTATTTAAAGGGAGCCAACCAGCAGGATTTAGGACTATAAAGTAAAGCCAGTGCTTTACAGGCTCTGGTATACTGAGTGCAATCATACATTTACTTCAATAATTTCATGTATGATTGCAGAGAAATGTGTTATCAAACACTGGGAAGGCAGTACTGCAAATTAACATATGTGCAGCACAGCGTCAGTATGTGGGGTTGGGTTTATTTTTATTACTTCCCTGTTGGTGAATCTAAACTAACCTCCCCCTCCCTGTCAGTACATACCAAGCAATGGCATAGGACATCTGACATCATGCATGGTCATAGGACGCCTGACATTGCGCTATGTGCTCATCACTCCCTCCCTCTCGCTTTCATCTCCGGCTTCTCCTCTCACAGGCAGGAGAAGGCTGCACACCCTACAGTCTCTGAGAGAGGAGACCAGGATAGATCATCACTATTGTTATCTGTTACTGTGATGACGATAGCGGTGATCTGTCCCAGTCTCCTTTCCTGGATGTTCCTGCGATCTGTTTTGTGAGAACAGACCTCTCACTGAACTAGATGGACTTATTCTATCTTCAACCTTAAAACCCGTGAAACTAGTGAAAAAGATCATCACGTCAGACTATCAACATTTCTCCAGTTAATGGGACAGCAAGCTGTAGCTATAGTGAAACAGAAAAGCTATTATTCTGCAAGAGGCTGTACAAATTTTTTCTAAATCACTTATTAGTGATGTTGCTCTTACTGGCACAACAGACCTGGGATCCCTCTAGTATCTTAGGTTCTCATCTCCAGCTCAATATATGATTTTACAGTGGGGGCGTGGCCTAGCCGGGGATGTGAGCAGACGTGTGACTGGAGCTCTCCCGCCGATCGCAGCTGTGTGCACAGAACCAGTACACCCCTGACCAGCCACATCGACACCAGATCCTGCAGGAAGCTCTTCTGCCCCTCCGGAGTGTGTTTTTGGAGTGCAGAGACACAGCCATGACTCGCACCAGGCAGAAAGAACACGGGCAGGGGCGAGGAGTAAAGGGCCAAGATGGCGCCGAGGCCCAGGAAGAGGCAGACAGAGAGAATGCAGCATGCTCCAGGAGAATGTCAGCAGCTGCACGCCTGGTACAGTTTGCCAGACAAGAAAGGGGTGAGTTTGGAGCTGACAATTCAAAGCAGGAGGCTGGGGCAGAGCATGACATGGAGGAGCTGGAGCAGACAGTGGGGGAGGAGGACTGTGTGAATGAGGGCTCCAGAGAGGGGAGACAGGAAGATACAGAGGACTTTGCTCTAGAATCTAATATAGGAGAACCTACATTGAAGGATGTATTCACTGTTGTGTCCTACTGTAAGCAGGCACTTACAAAGCAGGTCACTGGAATGCAGGCTGAAATCACTAACATGAAGGCTGCTATGAAAAAAGCTGCCACCCGTACAGGGGAGGTGGAGGAAAGAGTGAGCACTGCTGAGGACACTATACTGACTATACAATCTGCTCGGACACAGCAAGAGAAACAATTAGAAGTCATTGCAAAAAATGATGACCTAGAAAACAGGTCGCATCGCAATAATGTCAGAATAGTAGGGGTCCCAGAAAAGGCAGAGGGATCGAATCCTACAGAATTCATTGAGTCTTGGCTGCTTAACAAATTTGGAGCTGATAAACTATCAAAGGTGTTTGTGGTAGAACGTGCCCACCGAGTCCCACTGAGACCCCAGCCTACAGAGATGTGAAGAAGAGATTGAGAGACAAGGTACTTGCATATTCAATGTTGTACCCAGCCAAACTGAGACTGGTTGCATTGGGCAGGGTACACTTTCTGCAAACTCCGAAAGAGGCGATGGATTGGATTGAGAAAAATGCAAGACGAGTAAGGGAGTACAAGGACAGCTGAAGGAAGCAGACTGAGGGATTGACCATGTGCAACATACTCACCCTTCACCGTGAAGGGGAAGAGGAGATAATGAAGAATCTCTTCTTTTTTTTTTTGTTTTTTTTTTTCGATTTTCTTTTCCCCTTTTTTTATTTTAATTTTTTCTTCATTTTTCTGATTACAGTTGAGTATTGGTTGCAGGATTCAAACATGTTTTATAGACTGATAAGGCGATTGGTGGTGCATGCAGTTAGTAAATTTGATCATATTGAGTTTTTCATAAGGCGGGAGAGGTCTTAGGGAAGACAGCAAATTTTTTATTTTTTTGTTTTTTGGGCGGGAGTATCCACCAACTGGCGGTACAGGTCGGTTTCATTCACCCACTCTCGGGTTGAGAGAACGAAACGACTATTTTAGAGGTGGAATAGAGGAGATGGAGGAGTATGGAGGGATTTTGGTGGGGAGTATGGGGGGAGGTGGGAGGGGGAAGGGAGGGGACAGACGTCAAATGGGATATTGTAAGATATGGTCTTTTATGATTATGATAACTCTGATTAATAATGGCCGGTATGGTTAGAGTATTGAGCTGGAATATACGTGGACTAGCGGAACGTAAAAGGAGGGCGGCTGTACTCCAAAATATAATAGCTCATAAACCTTCCATCATCTGTCTTATGGAAACGCACCTGACTGCTGACAATATTGGAGTCTTGGCAAGGAAATGGGTTCAAAAAGCATACCATTCCACGTACTCCACGTATGCGAGAGGGGTTTCCATTTTGATACATGCTGGAATTCCTTTTGAGGAGGTAGAGATTAAGATAGACAAAGAAGGACAGTATGTTTTTCTAGTCTGCAGACTCTATGGTAGATTGTACTGTATAGTAGCGGTATATTTTCCACCGCCATTTACCAGAACAAAGTTACAGGAGATCATAGAACTTAGGAGACATTGGACCGGGATACCTACTCTGTTAATAGGAGATGTTAACAACATAATGCATGGACAATGGGACAAAACTAGTAAACATCTGGGAAGGACGGAAGGAGGGGGAGAGACATCATTTGCTAAGTATATATCAGAAGTGGGTATGATAGACTTATGGAGAGTTCGTCATATGGGCGTGAAAACATATTCGTGCTATTCATCGTCGCACGGTACTATGTCTAGAATTGACTTGGCGCTGGGAGATGGCTTGATTAATCAGACTGTCACTCATATAGAATATTTACCTAGGATGCTTTCAGATCATAGCCCGTTAATGGTTGAATTAAAAGTGGGTATTTGGGGGGACAGTGGGCGGAAGGAATGGAAGGTACACCCAGTGTGGCTGGAAACTATAGATATGCAGAAGATAGCGGGAGAAATTGAGGAATTCTTTCAGAACAACACGGGAAGTGCGGCTGTAGGAACTGTATGGGACACAATGAAGGCATACACTAGAGGCTTACTGATCAGAGACATTTCTAGATGTAAAAGTCAAAGTAAAAGTGGGTATTTGGGGGGACAGTGGGCGGAAGGAATGGAAGGTACACCCAGTGTGGCTGGAAACTATAGATATGTAGAAGATAGCGGGAGAAATTGAGGAATTCTTTCAGAACAACACGGGAAGTGCGGCTGTAGGAACTGTATGGGACACAATGAAGGCATACACTAGAGGCTTACTGATCAGAGACATTTCTAGATGTAAAAGTCAAAGTAAAAGTGGGTATTTGGGGGGACAGTGGGCGGAAGGAATGGAAGGTACACCCAGTGTGGCTGGAAACTATAGATATGTAGAAGATAGCGGGAGAAATTGAGGAATTCTTTCAGAACAACACGGGAAGTGTGGCTGTAGGAACTGTATGGGACACAATGAAGGCATACACTAGAGGCTTACTGATCAGAGACATTTCTAGATGTAAAAGTCAAAGTAAAGCGGAGGAGAGGGAAGCATTGGATGCACTAAGGAAGGCGGAGGAGGAGTTGGTGCTTAACCCCACCGTAGAGGCGCAGCAGAACATGAAGACAGCTCAATTGAGAGTGGATAAGATATTTCTGGCAAACGGGGAAAAGAAGAGTGAATTTCAAAAACTTGCCTTTTATGAAGAGGGTGAAAAAGTTGGTCACCTGCTGTCTATTATAGCAGCGGCGCAGAGAGAACCGGGACATGTATATGGTCTCCTGGACCAAAATTACACCCTAGTCACTGAGACGCGGGAAATATTGGGAGTATTCAGGGACTTTTATGAAGACTTGTATACTTCCAAAGTAAGGATTGCTGACCGGGATATAGATCAATTTTTACAGGAAGCCCAATTACCCAAGTTGAGTGAAGAGGAAAGTAATAGTTTGGAGGGTCCCCTGACAATAGAGGAAATGGAAGAGGCCCTGTCATCAATGGCAAATAACAAAGCCCCGGGGGCGGATGGTTTCCCAACAGAGTTTTATAAACACCTTAGTGAGACACTACTGCCAAAATTAAAAGACGTGTTTTCAGCGGCTCTGGAGAAGGGAGAGTTGCCAGCATCAATGCGAGAAGCTACTGTGGTGGTTCTGCCAAAGCCAGATAAGGACCGGACACAACCAGATTCGTATAGACCCATTTCACTACTTCCGGCAGATGTAAAAATACTAGCTAAAGTGTTGTCTACCCGGCTGAGCCGGGTGGTGTCTGGTGTGATCCATCCGGATCAGTCGGGTTTTATGCCGGATAGGTCAACGGCCATTAACCTGAGACGTCTATTTTTTAATATGCAGATGACTGCTGATGAATGATCAGGCTCTCAAAACCCTAGCAATGCTGAAGGAGGAATTTCACTTGTCAGACAAACACAGCTACCAGTATATGCAGGTTAAACACGCATTCCTTCAACAGAGGAAAAAGGGACCATGGTTATCCAAAAAGATATTATCCTCGACTACATCTGCAAAGAGGGGAGTACTAAAGGGGTTATATCTGAGATTTATGCAGCTCTGCTTCACACCTTTTTGCTGAAATACCCTGTTGCGGCGAAGGAAAGATGGGAGGCAGACGTTGGTAATATAGAGGATGACAAATGGGAGTCCATCTTAGAGTATATTCCCAAATTATCATTAAATGAACCGGCTAGAATGTCCCAACTATTTCTCGTACATAGGGCATACAGATCACCTGAATTTTTGTATAAAATAGGGGTGCGGGAGACCTCGGAATGTACGAGATGCGGAGCTGAAGCCGCTGGTATCCTACACGTCATGTGGTGGTGTCCGTATATTTTGGATTTCTGGTCTGAGGTGGCTGCTCTCATTGGGAATCGCTATCATTGTGTAATCCCTAGAGACCCGGTGGTCTGCCTGTTGGGATATGTGGAAGAGGTGGTGGGCACTGATATTGCAAAACTAGCAGTTGCCAGACTCTTGTATGCTGCTGGAAAAGTCATAGCTAGATATTGGGTATGAATGGAGCCTCCTACTAAACAGGAATATATACGTCAAGTAGACTATGTGGTGCGGATGGAGGAAAAAATCTACCATAAACGTAAAAATGCTAAATTATGTGATAACTTGTGGGCAGCGTGGAAGGTGTGAGGGCTGAAATTGGAAAAGATGTTCCGGCAAAGATGTATCTAATGGTGTGTAAAGGGTCATCAGATGTTTAGGGTAATTATTGATTATATCTTACATATATTGCTCAGAAATAAAAAATGTTGCTGTCTGTAAAGGGGGGTGGGTGGTGAGGGAAAGGGATTTCTTTATAATATCAAAAATGGAAAATTGCGGTTTTACAGTTGTATGTTATTAATTTCCTTACATATGAATAATATTTTTCTAATTTAAAAAAAGGAAGGGAGGGAGGGAGGGGGGCCGGGGGGAAAGAGTTTGGGGCCGGAACCTGATATATATAGAAAATGTATATGTTTTGTATGAATAATTTGTTATTTGTGCTTTTTCATTAATAAAATATATCTGATTAAAAAAAAATATGATTTTACAGTGCTGGCTTCAACACTGGCGATGCAAGCCTAGGAGGTTAAATGGATAACGGGACTGTGCAATATTACTAGATGACCGTAATTAAGGTAAAAAAAACAAAACACAATAACAGTGCAACCTAATGCAAACATCTCTCTGTAATAATTAAGTTAAACTTTGAACGATTTGTTGGAGTCATCTTAGTTTTTATACAGGTCTGTTACGATTGGTTTTAAATGTTTGTTTAAAAAAAAATAAAAAATATGGCATTTAGGTATTTGTATAAAGAATTCAAGATTTTCTTTTGATATTTGTAACATGCTTGTCTACAATTTATGAAACCCCATGCCAAGTAAAATGGGAAAGATGACACTTCCGGTTCCGGCGCCTCCATGTGCAGCCGCGTCTAAGGGCTGCTCCGCTCCCCGCCTCAGCAAATCCACCGACATCCAGCCTCCAGCTTGGCACCGGGCACCAAAAACTACAGTGGCGGCTGCAACAACACTGGGAGCGTCCATCACGATCGCGATGGATCGCTTTGTCACAAGGAATCGGGAGGGAGAGAAGACAGCGGCACACCACGAGGAAACCGGTAATGGCGGGCAGGGCGGACATAGCGTGCATAGCGCGCAGTCAGACCTAATAGCAGCAGGAGGGATGAGGAAGCCCGGGACCGGAGCTAGCGTGACTAGCGAGAATGGTGTGGAGGAGGAGAGGAGATCAGCAAAAACAGCCGCAGAGTCTCCAAAGGGTACATCTCCAGAGCAATTGCAACATGCAGCAGCTGCCATGAATAAACAATCCCTGAGCTGCCCCCCTACAGACAAGGAAGCTACAGATGAAATACAGGGTCCAGGAGACAGTGGAGTGAATATGGATGGCAGATGGGGAGCCCCTCATTTTGACTATAAGGCACTGGCAAAAGAACTTGCAATTCACCTGGCTGATGACTTTAAATCAGCAGTGGCTGAAATGGTGACAGCCACAACAAAAGATTTAACAGCTAAAGTAGAGACACATGATCAGCAACTTACTGAAGCTGAATCAAGAATCAGTGCAGCAGAAGATAGAATACAGGAGTTGGAAGAACAGTTAATGTCTTTACAACATCACTCTGAATATGCACATGCAAAACTTGAGGACATTGAAAACAGGGCAAGGAGGAGCAATCTCAAAATAGTGGGTCTCCCTGAAACCATACCTACGAACCAATTAGAGGAAATCTTTGAGGTGGATCTTCCCAAAGCTTTGGGTCTCACCCACAGATGTAAGACGGAGCGCTCCCACAGAATTGGCCAGATGAGGGAGCCACAGGAAAAGAGGGCGACATCAGGATCTACTGTCTCCAACACTACCAAAGAGTCTACTAAAGCTAGACATGCCATAGCGAAGTACCTTAACCACCGAGACAAGGAGGAAATACTGCGCGCTTACAAGGCCAAAAAGCATCCTCTATTAATACACGGTCACAGAGCTCTGGTATTCGCGGATTATTCTATAGAAGTTACGCGCCGCAGAAGGTCCTTCAGTGAAGCGTGCTCGATACTTCATAGAAGAAACATTCGATTCCAGCTGAATTTCCCAGCGACATTGAGGTTCAGGTCCAGAGAGGGAGTCATGTTGACCTTCTCTGACCCTGACAAAGCAATGACAGCTATTCGTGACAACACGAACTCTCCAGGATCCACGACATCGTTGTCACCACCTCACCATCCCACCGGATCCCCTGTGAAATTCAATTCTAATACAGATCTGGACTCCGAGACTGACAGAGGCTCTGTAAGATCCTATAGACTGAGATCAAACTCCCTGATAGACGAAGGGGCGGGGAAGAAACCACCATTAGAGACTCCACGACAACAGAGACAACCGGGATCTCGTTGGCAGAAAAAAAGATGAGAGTGGAGTGAGAGACCATTGACATTAAGCGACATTAAGCAACAACTGTAATGCTTATTTACTGGACATAACGGACACAAGTGCGGCGAAACTGTTCAGCGAAGAGAGACACACAGGATAAGTGTGAGGAGACAAGTTTTGATGTTTTGTTTCTTTCCCCATTCTGCTCCTCTCTTCTCTCTATTGTTTTTACGTTTTCTCAGGTCTCGTATTTTCTCTTGATAAGATGGGCAGAACTTGGTAAGATGCCATAGAGCATTAATAGCCTCCTCAATGTTCAAAGTTAAATGACAGGAGAACTGAATATGACACTGCCGAGGGAATTATACTATTTATATTCCTATAAAGGCGAACATACTGTTACTGTTATTGTTATTATAAGGTTAAGATGATGGCTATATTTTATTCCTGACGTGACAGGGATAAAGGCACTGAGTGACGGGGGGGAAAAAAAAAAAAAAAAAAGGGGCTCCTAAAGGAACGCCAGGCTGGGAACCACTTTAATATAACCTAACATGTATGTTAAGTTGGGGGAGGGGCTGAGGCGGGGCGGAGATATGTTGGTCGACTGCACTCGAGGGAAGAAGAGAAGTGTTCTTATTGGACAGATGGATGGAGTTGGTGTGTTAGAAAAAGGGGGGGAGGGATAAGGGGGGGTAAAAAATTGGGAATTATCTACAAACCTGTGTTCAACAAAATGTGCATTTCCTGTTCTTTATTTTACTTACTTCAGTGTACACCTGAGCTTTCAACATATGTGTGGACTGTGATCAAAAAGAAAGTAGAGGCCCCGTATGGGGAGGATTCTGATGGTTAGGTGGTCTGCTGGAATGTTAAGGGGCTGCGCTCCCCAGCAAAGCGCATGATGGTTCTTCGCCATCTCAAAAAATTGCACATAGATATTGCTTTGCTCCAGGAGACTCACCTGACATCGGAAGACTTCTTCCGCCTTAAAAAACTGTGGGTGGGGGAGGTCCTTGGTCTAGTGCAGTGGAAAGGAAAGCGGGAGTCTTGATCTTAATACACAGGTCCCTGGCCCACTCAATTATCTCTACATCAAGTGATAGCGAGGGTAGATTGTTTCAAATGACGATACAGATCCAAAACGATGTCTTCAACATTTATAATGTATATGGACCAAATGCAAATCAGAAGCCCTTCTTCCTACATTTACAGAACAAAATACTTCAAGACCCGGGGGCTAATAAAATAATGGGAGGGGACTTCAACACAGTGATGAGAGTAGAAGAGGACAGACGCTCCCCAACATATACGGGGAAGGGAAGCCAGAATGAGAAGGGCTTGAAGGCAGAAAGTGCCCTAGCATCTTTGGCGAAACTTGTGGGGCTGTCGGACACATGGAGAGTGGCTAACCCCTTGGGTAGAGAATTTACTCACTTTTCACATCCCCATGGATCATGGTCCAGAATAGATATGCTTTTTGGGTCCACTAAGATACTACAAAGAATGATAAATATTAAAATTGAAGACATGGTAATTTCGGACCATAGTCCAGTGGTTTTAGAGATTAAAGATAATTATGAAAAAGGAACCGATTATCTGTGGAGGTTTCCTGACACATTCACTAAAGAAGAAAATTTCACCAAATTATTGGGAGAATGGTGGACGCACTACAGTATAGATAACTTGGGCCATAGATCTGATCCGGGACTATTCTGGGAGACCGCAAAAACAGTCATGAGAGGTCATATAATGGCATACAGCATGGGGATCAAAAGAAGGGCTAAGGAAAAATTTGTAGAAACTAGTGCGAAGGTAAGAACCGCTTATCTACAATATAAAGACACCATGGCGACTCCTGACAGAGAGATATGGCTGCAAGCTAAGAAAGAATTCGATGAATGGGCAAGAAAGCGGGAGAATATATTTAAAAATAGATTAGAGCTTGAATTGCATAAATTTGGGGATAAAAGTGGGAGACTGTTGGCAAGATTAGCCCGAGGGAGATATACCTCTTCCCCTATCCAATCAATAAAAGATAAGCAGGGTAACTTGTGGAGTGACCCTAAGAATATTGTAAAAACTCTGGGCAGGTTCTATGCTTCTCTATATCAAGAAAATACAATAACTAACCCAGAAAAGCCTTCTTGGCTAAGTAAAATCAAAATGCCATCCATCGCCCAAGAAGATATCAATGTCTTAAATGATCCAATTACGATTGGAGAAATTGAAGCGGCAATAAAGAATTTAAACCCTGGTAAGGCCCCAGGACCAGATGGCTATAATGGAGCCTTTTACAAAGCAATGAGAGAACAGATCTCCCCGATCCTTTGCGACTTATATAATGACATATTACGGGGATCTCCTATCCCAGACAGGATGAATTTAGCGTACATTAAATTGATCCCTAAAGCAGATAAAACGCCCACCGACCCAGCAAGTTATAGGCCAATATCTCTGATAAATCAGGATCTGAAACTCTTGTCTAAGATTCTGGCTGATAGATTGGCAATGATTTTACCCAAAATAATATCCACACATCAGGCAGGATTCATTAAGGGACGATCGACAACCACAAACGTCCGAAAGGCGATGCTGTTGATGGATATTATGGGGAAAAAAACGAAACTGAAAGAGGGAAACCCAGCCATGATCACCTTGGACGCTGAGAAAGCATTTGATAATGTCAGGTGGTCATGGCTGGGCACAGTCTTGGATATGGTGGGTCTTACGGGTCCCTTTCGGCACTATATACAGACTCTCTATAGTACTCCTAAAGCCTGCGTGAGTATACCAGGATTCCTATCCGACTCCTTCACCCTCCAGAAGGGAACGAGACAAGGATGTCCTTTGTCCCCCCTTCTCTTTAACTTGGCAATAGAGCCTCTGGCGCTATATCTGGAGGAATGTAATCCTTACGCGGGCTTCACAGTGGGAGTTAGAGAGATCAAAATCTCATTATTTGCGGATGATGTCATCCTGTATGTCCAACATCCTGAAAGAGATCTTCCAAAAATTCTGTCAGATATAGAGATGGTAGGCAAACAAACTGGGTTTTCCCTAAACAAAACCAAATGCGAAATTCTGTTTATAGACCCGGGGAATATGATGCAGGGAAAACAATATCTTTGCGGCCTACCAATAAGGAAAGATAGCATTAAATATCTGGGAATACACCTAGCCAGAACACCTGAAATGACATACAAAATGAATTTCCTGCCAATTATACAGAAGATAGAACAGGAATTGGCAAGATGGATAGGACTGCCACTCTCTCTGTTGGGACGAGGCCATTTAATAAAAATGGTCAGTTTTGCTAGATTGCTATACCCCCTTCAAACTATCCCCATGCTGTTGAAACATAGTGACATAAATAGACTTAATAAAGCTTTCTCTAAATTTTTATGGAGAGGTAGAAGACCCCGTTTAGCCTATGCAACCTTGATTCAGTCAAAGCAAGAGGGAGGACTACAGCTCCCGGATGTTCGGGGATACAATCTAGCGTGTATCCTACGCAATGTCCTTGATTGGATCAGAAGCACAAACAGATTCTCCGATACCACTCTAGAGGGAGAATGGGCCAGACCTTGGGATTTAGTAGCCTTATTACACTCACCAATACCCTTTCTACCCCCCAATTTAAAGAACACGGTGATATATAAGGACACAATAGCGACGTGGAAGGAGGTCAGGAAAAAACTCAAGCTAGCATGGAAAATCTCGAAACTGCTTAACCCCTGGAGCTGTCCGTCTTTTCCTCTGGGGCGTCAAAACTTATTGTTTAAGATATGGAGAGATAGGGGTATTAGGACGTTGGGAGATCTCATGCATCTGGAGGAAAAAAGGTGGATGTCAGAGAAAGAGGTCTTGCATAAATATAATTTATCCCAATTCCACGCTTTGCAATATCGTCAGTTGAGACATCATCTCCTATCACATTTACGAGATATATCAGGGGAAATAGAGAACTCCTTGTGGTCTGAACTGATCTCTATGGATAAAAATGAGGTATCTATTACTTCAATATATGCCAAATTAAAACAGGTTCTTAGACCGCAAGGAAAGAGAGGCCAATTTAATAAATGGCGTAAGCATTTCACAGACCCGGAGCTTTCACAGAAAATCCTTGAGGGGTGGGGTACGATCAGACAACATGTTATTAATGAGAGATGGAAGGATTCACAATTTAGGATCATGCACGGTACCATCCAGGGCTTTAACATTCCTCCCTCTAAAACCAACCAGGAAAGAGAGGTCCATTGCCCAAAATGCAAAACACCCATGTCTGATTTGGAACACGGTCTGTGGTCCTGTGCCGAGACTCAGAAATACTGGAGAACAATAGATGCATGGACTAGAAAGATTTGTGGAGATATGGGAGAGCTAGACCCGATGAGATGG